>JACSYO010000742.1:370000-380000 GCA_016806645.1 Ophiodon elongatus
TCATGCTGTTGCAGGTGAATGCATTTGCACAACCTTTATAAGAGATCTCCAGAGGGAATTAGAATGAATTAAAGACTTCATGTTGACGTCGAAGTGAGTAAGAGAACTTTCATCTGTTGTAGTCTAAATTAAGACTGTCTTGATCTAATTTCTCCTATCGACCCCCTTGATTACGATAAAAGTGACATACGTTGACCCATGAAACGGTCATGCCAAAGTAGCACTCAAGTCTGTCATGTAATGACAGAATCTTGACAGATATGCATTCATTATCACGATATTAAATTATAGCATTGTGGTGTGCGAGTCTCTACGTGGCCACGAGGCTCAGGGGAGCGATGCCACAGCCACTGTGCGATGCTGCACTTTCTCCATTCCTCTCAGGCTCCAAAACAATCCCTGCTCTTTCTGGAGACTTACCAGCCTCTAATTAACACAGATACACCCCCCTTCCAATTTTAACAAAGCACCATGTGCAGTTCTTGTGCACCCATGCAGAACCAATCAGCCAAACATGTCTTAATCAGAGAGAAAAATGGGCTAATATTATCATACCTGTAGTGTTCTGCTCAGAGCTGTGAGGTGGCCCTATCTGATTAACCCCCAGTAGCTAATTTGGGATGGTTGGTCGAGGCAGGATAAAAAATAGTCGAGGTAGCCACGATCAAAGTGATCAGGGGGTGTGGATCAAAACGTTTAATCTGACAACGGCTTCTTGATAAATTGCGCAAAAACATTTTCGTGCCACTCATCCTTCATTCGGTTGGCCTCTGCTCCTCTACACTTGGTATCTCACACAACCAGAAAAATAAAATATGTGCTAACAGATAAATAAAATAAAAAACTAACATTATTCATATATTTTTCTCCGTCATGTACAAAGCAGGTTTCTTCCTCAGCACCATGGCAACAAGATTATGTCTTCAGCTCAAGCAGCCACTTTCAAGGACATGGCAGCTCTCTGTTTGGCAAGCCCTGGGATGTACCTTGGATTGAATGAAAGCAACTCTAAACCATTGTTGATGTCAAAAATGCCATAAATCAGTGGATGACTGGAGGAAATTTTGTTCAGATTATTCTGAACTCAGAGTTGGGTCTGAGGATAAACAGACTCATTTTCACATAAAGCCAGAGTTCACCAGAGTGAATAGTGTCGGCATTTACTTTGCTGTACTGGTCGATACAAAGGTAGGTGTAGCAATTAATAACATACTAACACCTGTTCATTTAGCATCTATGGCTTGATCCACAAAAACAATATTTTTATGTTCCCTTTTTATGCTATTCATCTTCCTTTTCATGGAGGTAAAGTATTTAGGAAAAGGCATACTACTTTTTGAGACTTCGATCGATTTTTTAATTTTGGAATTTGTCTTCACTTACAGAAAGCTATCGTTTAACCAAGTTTATGTCCACCCTGTTGCGTAGGATTCCCTTCCAAATATTAAAGGTAGGAGTTGGGCGCCAGACAGGTGAATAATAGCTCTTCTAGCCTGTCATGATAAGAGAATGCTATCTAAACAGTTGGAGGATTAGCCCAGATACCCTGCTAACCCCACTACAAAAGGCACAAGATACACAAAATACACAAAACCAATACATTTTTTATTGGGTGTGTATGTGTGTTTTGGGGAAAAGAAAGGAGAAGCCTGGAGAGTTGCAGTTGAAGGGACTTGATGGCCCAACGAAGGAAAGGAGGTCCACAGTGGCATCCAAGCAGGGTCAGGCCGTTGCTGAACAAGTTTCTCTTGAAACCGTCTGCTCCCAGGATCCGCACTCCTCACGGACTTGTTGTCCACGAAGTTAATAAACTCAGCCGGTTCTTTTCCCTCATTGCTCCAGTTGTGATATATTTCAACTATTTCAGTCTTCAAATTTAAGGGGTCCAGAAACTGAATATTACATAAATCTTCCTTTAACCACTCTCGCTCCTCTCTCTCATCTCCTCCCTGCTGCTTTTGTTTGTTGATTGTTCTCCCCTTCCCCCTGCTCACAGGTGTGTCTCATTTATCTCCTCCTTGGCTCCACCTTCTTTTGCTGTCAGGGTGGAAAGGGCTATTCTGTGCATTTCCTTTTTTCCCTTTCCGCTACAACCCACACATCATATTTTTAAGACTGTGAGGAATCGGTGACCCGGTTTACCCTCTGCGGAATTCTAAAGAAAGCACAGTATCTTATCTTAATTATAGATGTTGGCAACTCGCAATGCTATTCCACTCATCGACAGTTGCCATTTAACCCCATCTCGCTCTTTATACTATGTCAGTTGCTCTGATCATCTAGTAATGATACAGATGGGTTTACAATGGACTAAGTTGAAAGCCTGGTGCTTCTCATACAGATGCTAAAGAGCGGCTCGAGGGGTCGGTATCAAGACGCCAAGGGGCACTGACAGACTCTGTATCAGACGCCCCGGGAGTGAAACCAGGCTGCATTTTTTATTTTTAGTTCCAGGTTAACATTTATTTAGCTGCCACCAAAACAGTTTCTGCCGTCTGAGTCAACAAAAGGTGATGATGGACAAGCTTAAGTCATTTATAACCTTACATTACTGTTATCTGAAGTTCAACCTTAATGAAATGAAGCAGTTCATGAGGCTTGTAGTTTTGGCCTGGACGCTAAGCAGCCTTCTGCCAGAAGGTAGGGGGTCTGTGGGAAGAGTGCGTGGGTTCTCTTAAGCTTTCTTGATTCATCTTTCGGTGTAGATGTCTGTGATAATAGGAAAACGTGTCCCAGTGATGTGTTGTGCCCTTTTGACCACCCACAGCAGGGCTTTCCTGTCCATGGTTTCACAGCTCTCACACCACACCGTGATGCAACTGGTCATTATGGACTCTACTGTGAATCTGTAGAACCCGGACAGGATAGATGTGCACAGACCAGCTCTCTTTATCCTCCTTTGGACTATAGTGGAGCCTTCTTCACAAAAGAAGTGCTGTTCTGGCTCCATGAGTGGTTGTCAGTGACGTGCACCCCAAGAAACTTGAAGCTGTGAACTGCTTCCGCTGCCATACCACCAATGTGAATTGTTAACAATCATCTTCTTTGCCTTGGCATTGAGAGAGAGATTGTTTTCCCTGCAACAGACTTCAAGCTGTCTTAAACCTCCCTGTATGCTGATTCGTTGTTGTTGGTGATGAGCTCCATGACTGTGGTGTTGTCAACATATTGGTTGATGTGATTACCCTCATGCTTAGCAATCTAGTCATGGGTCAGGAGGATAAACACCAGTGGGCTTAGTACACAGCCCTGAGGTGCTCCAGTGATGCAAATACAATGGATTAGAACACTTTATTAATACCCAGTGGGGAAACTCATTTGCCACCAGAAACTCATAGACAACAATAGACTCATACAGACAACAATAGACAGTCCACAGTGCACAACAGACAAAAACACATTACAAAGAATAAACAACACCAGAAAATGCTATATGAAACATGATTAACATCAGAAGGATGCTAAACCTAAAAACCACATCTAAAGGTGTTCATTAAAAAAATCGAACTGCTGCTGGAACGAAAGACCTTCTGAGTGGTTCAGTAGAACACTGAGGCCTCCTGAGTCACTCACTAAATGAGCTTCTGAGTCCATTAAAACAGTGTAGTGGGTGGCTTTCAAAAGAAGAAAATTGTTTTTACTTGGCCCTTTTTCTTTTATCTACAATGACCTCTAGTGAGTCCGGGGTATTAGGTATAGTAAAGTGTCAGGTCAAAAATATATATATTTTTTTCTAATTAGATTAAGTGCAATAATAATACATTCCTATTTGTCTCAAAAACATTGCCCATCTACGCCCCTCCCTCTCCTCCTCAGCCGCTGAAACACTCATCAATGCCTTCATCGCCTCACGATTCAACTACTGCAATAGCATCCTGTACGGCACATCCACCAAAATCATCAACAAATTACAATACATCCAAAACTCATCTGTCCCTCTGCTCTCCCACGCCTGCACCATCACCCCAGTCCTTCAAATCCTCCACTGGCTCCCCATCCAGCAAAGAATCCAGTTAAAAATTCTCATGCAAAGCCCTGCAGCACCAAACCTTTTCTTCCTTTCCGACCTCCTGCACCCACACACTCCCACCTGCATCATCAGACCTGCCGACGCCAACCTCCTCAACCCTCTCACCTGGTCCAAATACTGGACCTGGGCAGACACTCTCACCTGGTCCAAATACTGGACCTGGGCAGACACTCTCAACTGGTCTAAATACCAGACTTGAGTGGACAGGAGCTGTTATTTGCTTTGTTTATATTGTTATTGCTTTTACTGTTTCTGTTTTTAAGATGTATAGTGCCTTTGAGTGGCTTTTAAAGCGCTATACAATAACAATAATTATTATTTTTATGATTTCTTTTTTTAAAGGGTTTTAATTGTTAATTCATTCGTAATAGAGAGGTTTAAATGGCTTTCCTTTTTTTATTTCTATCCTTATCATGGAAAAGACCAATAACAAAGTTCATCCTCAATTTGTGTGACTGTTGTCAATGTATTATTTTAAGATATATATATAGTCTCCCCTGCCTCTTTATTCTTGCCATTATGAAGGCCTCTGGCTGTAACTATGCTTGCTGGGTTTTGGACAGTTACTGTCAGCACAATCTATTCTTCCTTTTCATGCAGAGGTTTAACACAATTAGTTCCCCGGCTGTTAAATGTGTTAAATGGCCTAAAGCTTGTCATGGAGGTCTAAATGGTTTGCTATAAATGTAAACCATGTTAACGTTACACACTATTAACAGTCTAATAAAAGTCTCAGGAAAAGATCAGTGCCACATTAGATGAATTAGAAACCATATTTTATATCACTGACAATTTCTTTTTTTGCCCAAACCAAAACGATTACGTGGCACAAATGAACACAGTGTCATGATGACTTCAGCAATTATTATCTCATATGTAGAGGAAGAGGCTTGACTGTGCCTGTTAATTAACTGCACATACTGAGGAGACTTAAATGAAGTATTTTAACTCGCTAATCAAGCATCCATTTCTTATTTAATGGGGTTTAAATAAGGAGCAGCACCAACTCATATTGCTGCCTCATTCTCTTTGACTCTCTCTGCCAGTCCTACTCTCTCCTCTACACACATATTATCAGTTGACGGAAGCCTGCTGAGAGCCCCTCCATGGAGGTTATAATAGGCAGTGGAGGGGGCCAGGCAGCGGGCTTTGAGTTGGATGACGTGGGAGGGCCACATGCGTCAGAAAATGGATGAGGGAGTGAGTAAGCGAGTGAGTGAGGGAGGGAGGGCGAGGTAGTCGGATCTCCACTATCTAACAGCGCTGGTTCAACAATGTTCTGTTACGAGTTTGCTCTGATCAGACAGCGATGGGTGGCAGGCTCAGTGTGAGGCAGAGCTCACAAAGAAGTACGGGTGTACTCTCCTCAAGCTACTGTTCTCTGCAAATAGCCCAGTGCACACACTATTACTTCGGTAAAGGTTGAGTCAGCAAGTCATATTGGAGGAGTAAATGCATGCATCCATCAAATAATTAGTTTCTTAGTAATTTCTTGCATTTGATCGCATTTTACTCAACACAGCTAATCTTCTATAGCCTTTTGGTTTTGGCATCTGTAACTGTTGAGGCCCCTTTACTGTGCAAGTTTGAGCTGTCTGAGACTGAAGTTGATCAAACCTGAGGGCAATGTCGCAACAGCTTACGGCGTCAATGTGAAACAGAAGTCCTGGGTCCTGTGAGACCAAAGGCATGCAGGCATTTCAGTCCAAAATTCAGGACTGAATTCTCAAAATAATACTGCTGCTACAACCAGCAGCAACCTCTGGCTCTGAAAAGTGAAGCCAATGCGGAAGTGCCTTAAACTTGCATTATTTTTAATGGCCATAAGGGGCGACTCTTCTGATTGTATAGAAGTCTATGAGAAAATGAGCCTACTTTATACTTGATTAAATACCTCAGGAAGCATTGTAGACATGAGTTTATGGTCTCAATCGCTGGTTTCAAGTTTTCTTCAATACAGCATGATGTTTATTTAATAAACTATGATCCATTTAGAGTCAAATAGACCATAAAACAGGGGATGCTTTGGTGTGGGGCTACCATGTGATTGACAAGTTGCTACCTCGGCATTGTCTGGGTGTTGTCTGAGTTTTTGTCTTACAATTTGAACCCTTTCACAATGTGTTTTCAGTTCATGGAAGTTATTTGTAATATTTTGATCGCCTAAAAGTCTTTTTCCTGTTTGGTTGCACTTAGCTCCACCCTCTCATTTCAATTGTGATAAAAATTGACACGGCCTAATACCAAGAAGGCGAAAGCCAAAATGCTGAACTCGAGGAGATAGATAGATAGATAGATAGATAGATAGATAGATAGATAGATAGATAGATAGATAGATAGATAGATAGATATATTCTATGTGCAGAATACCCTGGATGGACATTCCGTAAGACCTATTTAAAAATAAAGTTTAGGGAAGAAAAAAGGGAAGTAGGGAAGTTTGTGGGACTCTGGTAAAGCAGCATTTCTTAACAAAACTATTTAAATCATGGTTCTACTATTCACAACACATTCAGAGAACAATCTAACACGCCTCATATTTATATCATACAATCTGACAAAAATTGCGGCCGAGACTTTATTAAACCCATCTCGCACAGTGTGACATGCAATAAACTTCCACGATCATTGAAGTGATCATTCCAAAGTTACAGGCTGTTCTTTGTCACCACTGGCTTACAACTACTAAAAAAAGCACACAGTGAGCCAACACAATCGATTCTGACTCCTCACATTCTGCTGCTGCTGTTTCTCCCTTCTGGGAAATAAAAGCAGTCCCTGACCAGAAAAAGCATCCGATTCAACAACAGTTTCTTTCCATCCGCTGAAAGGATCTTTAAGCAATAACACCACTTACATACATGTCTGGTTAATGTACGAATGTGTTACCTATCATGCTTCGAGAACACATTGTGCATCAAACATAGACATTAGGCAGCCTTAGGTTTTGTACGCTATTATTTTGATTCAGCAAATACATTTTGAGAACAATGTAATGCTTGGATTATGTTTTAATTAGAAAGTGATGGTTGACCTTGTATTTGCTCTGTTGGAAGACTGCGAGCTGCCCCTTTTCTTGGCCAATGGATGAGAGATTTGACAGCAAGTTTGTCTTGTGAAAAACGACCTATATTGTGAGAAAGAAAGCTTCTGAGATTGTTCATATTTGGGAGATATTTTTGGAATTTGTGAAAAATGGTGACATTGAAGAGGCATTGGAAGAGTGAGGCTGAGGTGAAAGACATAAACTCATTTTATTGTGAGGAAGGTGTGCTATACTCTGTCCTAAATGTATGACCATATTTAAAACATTTAGGTTTCTTTTTATATTTAATTTTGTCTAATTGTTGTTTCTAAAGTTTTGCCTTTAATCCCTTTGGAGTTATTTATTTACTTTTTGTTTATGTTCATCTTGTTTTTATTTTTAGTAATATTATTATTATTTGTGTTTTAAGTATTGCCATATGTTCTAACTGGAGATAGTTCATATATGTTTGCAAAAGGCATTAAATATATTAAATAAATAAACACATGTTTACAAGAAAACAATTTGAATAAAAACATTTGCATATTGGCAAAATGTTCATAAAACAATCCCTGGTTTGATTAGTTTTTAAATAACCTCTTTTGGCAACGACAGCATGAAGAATATTTTTATGATCATGTTTTGGCAAGTCAAAGCACTTGGTTAGGTAAAAGTGGTGGTTTTAGTTACATTTTTTTAAAAAGTTTGACTGATTTGATGCACACGATGGATTGGACGTGTTTATATTGTTAATATTTAACCCACACCAACCGCCATCTTTCCTTGACCAAGTGTTTCATTAACATAAACCTAGTCCTTGAACAAAAACCCAAATATTCTTGACCAGCATTAAGATAGTCTTGGTCTCCATGAGCCAATAAGAATGATTTCCATTCATTGTGTATTCTGCAATCCAGGCGCAGATTAAAACATTTCATGAATAAAAATGTCTTATTCAGCGTTCGTTGGGTCTCGTACCACCCTCTCGTGTCTCTTCTGGTTCCAAAAAAACTAGGCGACTTGACCTGATGCTACTACAGTCTATGAATATAGTCTTCCCCTCCTGATCATTTTGCTTTTAACTGATTTAAAATGTTATTTCAAAGTTATATATAGAAATATAAAAAAGGCTCATAAAAGCAGTAACCTCGTACCAGCTGGTCTTGGGGCTCGACTCAGGACTTCTTCGCCAAGACTGAGGACTTGCTTGTAATTTAAAAAACAATGACTTTGTCCCTTCTCTGAAAATTAGGGTGAAAACCATTGTCTGGAGGAAGTGTTCCTCTCCAGTATTTTAATCCCGTAGAGAATGACAATTACACTGCAGCACATTTCCTCATTACTTTTAAAAGAATGAGACAGTAAATTTACACATTATGCAAAAAATAGATAAAAATATCACAAGAATTACTCTTTAAAAGAATAACTTGAGGTCCTAAAGCGAAAGGGAAAAGTTCACACATCCGCAGTTCATTGCGTAATAATATTCTCCCGTATTTATTTTCCCACGTCCCTGTTTTTCAATGTTCCCTGTCACAGATTGCTTCAGATCGTACTGTACTCGCACTCGCCAAAAGACCGCATGCAGCTTAAGAGAAAATTGGCCCTTTCTGGGGCACCGCACCAGGGATTTGTGATTGTAATTTAATTTCAGCCACCGAGGGTCGATTGCCTCAATTAATCCCAGTGTACAGAGAGATCGTGAGTGTTTGGAAGAAAGACAGGGAGGATGACTAAAAGACAGAGCTGTAATTGTGAGGAGAGGGGAAACAAGAGGGGGAAGGGAGGCAGACTGCTAATGAGACAGACATCCTGAAAACAGGAGCACTGGCTGATGTAACTTCTTATGGAATCCTTACTTTGGGGCTTTAGGGTTTAAGGGAACTGGCTGCAAAGGAGAAAAGGTTGCGCAGGGGTTCCAGCATTAGTGTGTCCCGAAGTTCACCCCGTTCCTTGAGGAAAATATTTCACAATGGAACAGCCTGCATTCCAAATTAGGACAATTAATTCAGACCGTGTTAAATGTAGGATCTTAATGGTGAGGCAGCAGGATGTACATCTGTGGCTGTAAGTTAATTAGGATCAGTGCTAGTTTGAACCATACTGCATATTCTTTCTCATTGTTAACAAATCCCATGAAAAGACCCAAATCGACAATGTGTTTCTCCGCCTCTCGATACTTTCTGACTTCCAAACCCTGTCTGTGCCACTAAGCACCAAGCGAATAAATTAATAATATAATAAAAAAATGAATTTAAATGTAGTTTTTCACAAATGTTAAACAGGAGGAAATACTTTATTTGTTGGGGACTATTTTCAGCGGCAGATTAATACAAATGTGGTGTTGTAGTGAGTCTTTGTGGCAGAAGGACACTGTATGTGGGATTGAGTGTTCATGGTAATGACGCCCACTCAAACGGTGCGTCTCACTGGTGTGTTTTGAATAGTTTAGAGGCCAACTTGTTAGTAGGATGAACTCATTGTCGGCTTTGATCTTTTCAAGTTGTTTTTTAGAGTTAGCCTTCGACATTGTTCAATTACAGGCTGAACAACTAATTGCCTGGGTTGAATAGATTACGTAGGTTATATATACATAGCTGTAAATAGGAACAGTGTATGAGAATAGCATGGCCAGGGACACAGAGTGTGTACTAAAACTTTCAACATTGCAGTAACACAAGAAGTATTGATTCTGAGTGCAGCCTGTAAACATTAGGCCAATTGTAGGCCGGTTATATCAGCTACAAAAAAAATATGTTAATCAACGATTACTACATTTTACCTAAAAACCATAGACTGTATATAAGACGTGGACCTAGTCACCTTGACGTCACCCATTGGTTTGTGGACTGACGTTTTGAAGACAATTTATTGTCTTGCTTCGGTGACTTAGTTTCTTGTTTGGCTGAATTACTAACTTGTCAAAACTCTGGGCCATAAACAAA
>JACSYO010000742.1:382500-390000 GCA_016806645.1 Ophiodon elongatus
TCTTTAATCAATGACATTGATGAGTTTTTTTTAAAGGTGACACTAGGCCGAGCCGGATTAGCTTTGGAGCCTTCATGGGCCCCGTTCAGACCATGGACCGTATATGAGTGGACGTATTCGCCGATCTCTGATGATGTTACACTGTAAACACCCAATTTGTGTTTAAATGGATAGGAGAAGAGCTGGTAACTGTGGCAGTGCAGGTAACCTTGGCAACCGTGGCAGTGAACGAAGGTTCTGTTCAGTAAAATTAGTATTGGGCAAAAGGTAAATTATTAAGAAAAGTTCACGTCATCTCGTAAAATGTAGTTCTGGTGAGACACTTGAATGAATACAGTTGTTCGAAGCAGATGTTTTCACAGCAACATAAATAGATATTAGAGATGAATTATGAACTGTTTACACTACCTCTTGCAGCTTATAATACATCATTAAAACTATGACAAGATTATTTTCAATTAATAAAAATAGAATCTTTTATTTCCTGATCATTTTCATTTTGTTTTTATAAAGAAAAAAAAACACTCTAGATTACTATAACAAAGTAAAAGGATAACACTTATAATTTTGGATGGTTTACACTGACTTCAGAGAGGTTGAAAATGATTTTTGGGACGATGGCAAAAAAAGCAATAGTCTGGAGCCTTGTAGACTTTGGTGCAAATTAATCTCATTACTTTCCCTGTGAGAAATAAAACATGATGAGAACTCAAATTTCTTTGAGTATTTATCGAACAGCTGAATGGATAGAGCTCCTTCCCCACGGATGGTTCGGAAGTTGAACTGCGAGAAAAGGTTTAACAGAGTATTTACTGTATGTGCATTATCTTCCTGTTCCGTATGGCGCCGAGGCAACAATGCCGGGGTCCCGGGCCTTTGGTAGGGTTGGTGCTGCTGTTTGGGCTGGGGGTTAGGTTGTGAGGCGAGGATGACACTAAAGCAAGTCAGACATAAGATACATTTGTTATCACGATCCGAAACCGTGAGTTTTATGATCCACCACTAATTCTCTGCAGGTATAAGTGTCTTTGGGGTAACATCTTTCACATTATCGTCACCATTCGATCCACTGTTGATACAGAAATACAGAATAAAGCAGCTTTGAAGAAAACAACCGCTCCCCTCAGTTTTTACTTTTCTATCACATCACTGCGATTATACCCAAACCAGAGACACCAAACTGAAAATAACACTTGTGTGAGATGTGTTAAAGATCGCATCAGCGCCTCTTGGTTCCCTCACACACGTGCTTTTCTCAGGTACACACACTCTCCGTTGGAGGTATTAAGTGACAGCAAAGGAGAGCAGGATATTGATGTCACCTCTGCTGTTCTTCTCCCACGACGCTGCGGTTTATACCTTCAGTTTACACTATCGCTCCACGGCATGCCATAATCAGGGATTTGAGTGGCGGCCGCGGGAGCCCGCCTCAGCTCTGAGCTCAAGAAACGGAGGGGAGGGGGGTGGGGGGGGGGACATGAGGTTACAATTGAGCCTCCCGCTCAGGCAATCGCACGGTTTACCCGCTCAGTCGTCACAAATTGCGTTATACGAGTGTGTTTATGAATAATTATGGCATTTTGTATGGTTCTGTTGTCCGCTAATGCCATGCAGAGACACAATACAGTTTTTATACAATAATAGCCTCAGGTGGCTAATGTAGCAGACTGTCATGAGGTGTAAATGGGCTTTCCAGACTGTTATTGTTGATGATGATAATGTCAACGCAAAGGGCAGCAAACAAACGATGAAGTCAACTGCACATTTGAGTGATAATGTAACATTCGTTATTCACAGCCACGCATTAATGAGGATACGATTAAAGGGCCACTCCGGGCATTTTATTGCATTTATGTGAAAAAAACCTTTGATTGTTTTATTTAAACATTACGTACGTCCGGTCCTTTCTCAGGAAAGAGGGAATTTCTTCAAATTTTGAAACAAACGTACACTTGGACTTGAATTATTATTTGGTGGTCAAATGTCACTGTGGCCTCGCAAAACACTTCCATAACTCAAAAATGTATTTCCTAATGAAGACAATTTAACACAACGGTCTAAAAGGAGGCATACAACCGCGAGGCGGTAATTCTAGTTTAAACATGAGAGAATGTCAGCGTGTTCTAGTAGAAACCAAACATACAAGTGTGATCCTTTTTATCGTTAACCTTCCCAAAGCTGGCATGCACAGACAACATATAGAAATCATCAATGACATTAAACAAAAACTCCAATTATTGAACTTAAGACAATCACGCTATCCAAGTCTTACAGCGGCTGACTGCTGACACCACTGACACCAAGAAGAAGCGTTTTTGAAGCAGCAGATGTATGCATTAGCACCAAAATCTTTAAAAAAAATTGATTTTCCTTAATATTGTCATTTATAACAGGAAGTGGGGGAAATTACAATATCTTACACTTACAAAGAGCTAACTGAAGAAAAAAAAACAATAGGCACCTGTGACGGCTGAACCAGTCGTCACAGCAACAGGCCCAGGGGAAGTTACCTCCAGTCGACGATCCGTCAAGAAAGACTAAGCTGCTAAAGCAGTGGTTCTCAACTGGTCTGGCTGTGGGACCCACCATCACCCCTTAATGACAAGCCGCAAAATATAAGTGCAAGTTCATAAGCTGAATTTTATATTCAGTAGGCTATTCAATTTCATTATCCTAAAAACCCAGAGTCTCCCCCATATCAGGATGGTTTGACCCAACCTGGCACACGCCCCCTGTAATCACCTGTCAATCACCACCGCCTTAAAAACTCAAACAAAGTGGAACTAGCAGCAATGCTGCTGAAAACTTGGAGGGACACGTGCAAAACAAGTCGAAACCAGAGCCGTCAAAAAAGTGTGAATAGACGACACTCCGCTGCATAAAAAATCCCCTTCAAAATAAAACCACAGGATAAAAAAAAATGTTTTTTTTAATCCAATTTCTTTTTGCCCAGGCAAAGGCCCGTGAAAACGGGTCCGCGACCCACCAGTTGAGAATCACTGTGCTAAAGCACACCCACCTAAATAGACTGGCCTGGGGGAAGCGGACTGTGCCATGAGCCCACAGTCAGAGGGTTGTCCTCAGCAGCCGGTCTTTCTACACCACTAAGGAGAGGGGTCTTGTCGCCCCTTCAATTAACTATGGACTCACCGACATCTTATATATCCTGCAGTGTGAAGATGGATCGGGAGTGGCTCATGACCCATGGAGCCCTCACCATGTTGTTTGTCTTGTGTTCTAGTTAAATACATTTTTGTAGACTGTAGCGCAATTATGTTGGACTTATTTAGTCTTATTTTGCACTTTGTTCTGATTTTATTCCCCATCTTAAACCCTTGTAAACATTATTTGGTGAATAAAATCTGTATAATTTCCACCTTTATCTGCTCTCCCAGTTCTATGTGTACCCTGGTCCTTCACAACACCAAATGAGGAAAAAAGAAAAAGTACAAAATCTATGCAGAAAAAGCGTACAGTAGACAAGCCATACCACAAATCCACAAAGTAACAGCCTGGATAATGCCCTTCCTGAACTCCCATTGTGGATCCAATTTCACCGCAAAGCATGGCAATGCTATTAAAGACACACACACAAAAAAAAGGAGGCACGGATATACAACATGCACTCACATCACACCACACACAGAAGAGTACTGCGCAGTGCATGGCCCGTGGGGAGGGAGGCCGTTCCACCTCAGGGAGCTGTGAAGGCCGACGCTCGACAGTCAACTCTGAAGCAGAGCCGTGGAGGCCCGGGTGCATACAGATGACTGGATGCTTGCATAGGGGGCCTGCTGTATACAGTGTGTATGTTGGGGTAAAGGGCAGAACATGCCACCGGGGGCCGGGGGGTTGGCCTCAGGAACAGATGGCGTTTTCAGCTGGGACTAGGATCGTGAATGAAGAGAGGCTGCAGAGAAAACGCAGATAGACCGACGAGACAAAATCAGAGCACAAGTCTATTTTTTTATTTGCTAGTTTGGAATGTAGCGTCTAGGTTTTAACACGCGATGCTGTTGCCGATGTCCAATTACAGGATTCATTCGGGCTTCATTTCTCTTTCGGATGTAGCTGCGATGTTTTATTTTTTTCAATCCAAAACCCGAGATTCAAAAGCAAATCACAGAAGAAAACACCCTGTGATGTCACACTAATACTCATCCCCGTGGCCGTGGGTGTTATATAAGGACTTATTACATAATGACTCTTGAATATTTAACAATGTCGAAGTGCAGTTACATGAATCAAACAGCTATCATATGTAGTTAGTAGTAAGTAGTAAGTATAACGCCTCACAACCCTTGCGAGATGAGGCACTTGTGCTGCATACATGTCTGTGGTGGCGGGGCGAGTAGGGGACGTCGACTATGAGGTGGTGCGTTCTGATAGGGGCATAGCTCTACAGATCTACCACCTCAACCTCCTAAAAGCGTGGAGAGAGGCGGAGTCTGTTTCTCTGGTGTCAGCGGTATCCGAGAGAGAGGAGCTGGGGCCTGAGGCGCCAAAATCCACCAATCCGGACTCGCTCCTTTGTGAAGACCATCTCTCCGGGACCCAGAGAACAGACATTGCCCAGTTGCAAGAGCAGTTTGTTGACGTGTTCTCCCTCCTGCCACATCGCACGAACCTGCGTCCGCACGCTGCATATGCTGCAGCCTACTTGGATGATGTGATCATCCACAGCACCACCTGGGCGGAGCATGTGCAGCGGGTGGGCGCGGTGCTGGAGTCCCTGAGGCAGGCGGGGCTCACCGCCAACCCAGGGAAGTGTGTAGTTGGACGGAGGGAGGTACGGTATCTGGGGTACCACTTGGGCGGCGGGCAGGTGCGCCCTCAGGTGGACAAGACCGCCGCTATCGCAGCCTGCCCGCGGCCCAAGACAAAAAAAGAGGTGAGGGTTTTTTTTGGGGGCTGGCGGGTTACTACAGGCGCTTCATCCCAAATTTTGCAGATCTGACCAGCACCTTGACCAACCTGACCCGGAAAGGTGCCTCAGATCCGGTCCAGTGGACGGAGCAGTGCCAGTTGGTGTTTGAGAGGGTGAAACAGGCCCTCTGTGGGGAGCCACTCCTTCATACACCTGACTTCTCTCTTCCCTTTACTCTGCAGACTGATGCATCGAACAGAGGGCTGGGTTTTGTCCCAGCCGCAAGCTGTCTGAGAGGGAGGCCAGTGTTATGGTTCAAAATCTTTGGGCAGACTTGGAAGAGAATTTCTGGATTCAGGAAGTTATAATAAAAATCAATTTAATAAAAGTTGGTAATACAGTGCACAATTCTCAGCTGAGTGAGCAATTCTCAGCTGAGGGAACCTAAGCCAACAGCGGTCCACAGACTTTACTGTCTACGCGTATTGACCTAAGAACCTCAAACTGACCAGTACATTTGATAATATAGTCCAGTAAAAATGTGCATCGTTGCCTCTCATTGGCTCAGTTTTACAGCATGGATTTGGTTAAAGTTTTATGGTAGTAGAATCGATGATTTCGGTTGGTTTAAAGCCGGTGCATCGCCTCCTCCAGGCTTACCGGCACTTGAAGTCATCTCTCCTCCCTAAGGCCTAATTGGCCTCAGCTGGTTTGGGTTTGGCTGATTGTGCTTACTCCCTTATATGAATCCCAGTTGGGACTGAGAGGAGAGAGGAGAGGGAGCAGACACACAATCTGCCAGAGCGTCGAACGTGCGGAGTCATCGAGAGCATTCAAATAAAAGTTGTCACCTGATCAAGCTGCGAAGCGTCTTCTGGGGGGGGGGAATGCACGGGGTAACACCTATCTTGTTACAATGTCGTTTCGGGATAATCGGGGAACATTTTTTCCCATAAATAAAAAACAAAAGCCCCCTAAAGTGGGAACAACTCAAACAGCTGACGAGTCGTAAGGTATGAAACTCAACATCACCTCTGTAGCATTGTTTCCACATTACAACTTAAAGCTCAATGAAGTCGGAAGAACCACATTTGTATGTATGGGAAGAAGAACCTCCCAACTCGGGGAATTAGGACCATGCCAGGACCACTTGAATGCGCCGTTGTCTTGCGCTCCACAAGTGGTTTCCATTCAACATTTATTATGAATTGCTTCTATGTCGTTCCAGTGTGATTTTTGTCGGCCAGGTCTCTGTAAACCTCCTGTTGCAGGGTCAGGGGTCAGTCTTATGTCATCCATCTTATTTTCCTGCCAACGGACATTAGCCAGGAGAGCAGGCTTTGGGTAGCGGAGTTACCTTATGTCCTATGTCCTATGGCTGGGTTAGCTTAGCTTCCATCTCGGCTCGGCTCCCTTCCCTCCCGAGAAATTAAAACTAAAATGTAATGAAGTTTACGGGAGACAGCAGCTGCAACATCTTCACCCACCGCCGTCGCCACGGTGCAACTCGGGAAAAGAAGAAAAAAATGTCCTGTAATGTGTCAAAACTAAGAATAGCAGTCAAACATCGCGGCGGAGTGAAATCAAGATGAGATCATCTCCCTTCATATTTTTAAACAAAAATTCTGGCCATATCCTACTCGTTGCGCCTTTTTAAAACGACTTCATACCCGGTTGTCATTGAGTACAGAGAAACCCATGGGCGTTTATGAATTCATCAGGGGGGGGGGGGACCGGGGAACTCTCTCTTGTGTTCCCTCAATCATTTCCTGTGCATAAAAGCCCCCTACCAGCAGATGCTATCGGTCCTATCGCTGGCTGTCTGACATGTCCTTGTACAACGCAGTCGTCCCGAGGCTCGAAACACCCCGGTAACTGTGAAACCCGGGTCTGCAAACATTCGACAGGGTGTACTCTTAAAGTCAGCTCAGGAATGACGCTTCCCCCCTCAGGGTGAACTGTGGGTTTTACGGTGTATTTTTTATTTTTTGGTTAATTGCTGTTGGGTTAGAGAGAACTCAATTATCCCCAGGGTTTATTTAATTAGTGCGAGGCCCGAGGGGAGAGAAAGGAGGGGAGGCAGACATGTTATGTTTCTTTCAGTGCTTTGGCATCAGAATGGTCGTCGTCCATGGAGTACATCAGGTAGAATTCATCGTCTGTGAAGGGATATTAGGATCATGGAGATGTTGTCCCTCCCCATATGTCAAGGGGGTAAATATCCTGAGAGAAGAAAAAAAAATGAAAATCTCTTTAAGCTATATCAAGATAAAAAAACAAGAAAAAAAATGTATTGCAGTAATTGTTTAATAATTAAAAAAAACTCATCTGAACATGGGGGAGCTGTAATTTCAAGGCACCCTGAGGGGTTGGAGGGCAGATGCCTATATTACTGATCCGTAAGATATTTTTTTTTATCATATAAACATTTTTAAAAGAATAAAACTCTCAGGAGAGCAAACAGTTTGTTGACCGCGTAGTGAATTGACCTATTGTTTAGTTTCCTTTCATTGACAAACATTTTTTACATACATTTCTTCACGGTTATTTAGTTTACGTCGCGGAAAAGAGGTCGTCGGCAAACATTTTTCGCCATATTTGTTGCTGACAAAACTGAACTCTGTATCGGGATC
>JACSYO010000742.1:392500-410000 GCA_016806645.1 Ophiodon elongatus
ATCAGCGTCACCTTGTGATCTCAACTGAAAGTGGAAGCTCGTTGCCAGCTTCATCGCCGGCTTCGTCGCCGGCTTCGTCGCCGGCTTCGTCGCCGGCTTCGTCGCACACCAACGAGGACGAAACCGTGGCCGGACGTGTGTGGACTGAGGTTCTCTCTGCATCACAAGCAAATCTTCAAATCGGTGATCCATGCTTGTGCTTTGTCTCCACGGGACGTTCCACAGCATCAGCGCCATTGGCAGAAATAAACCTGCGATTGCTCACTTTAAGTGTTGCCTATAACCACCAAATGGTGAGTGGGTGGAGTTTTCAAATATGTGTTCACAGAAAGAAAGACAAAAACACCTTTCTCGCATAGCTGCCCAAGAGGATTTTTTTTTGTATGCTGTTTTATTTATGGAACACACACACACACACACACACACACACTTTCTCCTCATAGAACATGCCGTGAGGCATTCAGAAAAGTCCGCTCTGACGGCCTGGTGGAAACTTCCACGAAATCACCGCCATCTAAATGTACCTCTATCTGGAACAACCTCGGATTTTCTAAGTAACGGGAAGCCGCTTAATTTCCACACGTGGATTGAAAGCACTTATTGGCGTACGCCTTTTGCAGTACCGCACAATAGTGCATCTATTATTTTTTGCACTCAACACAGAGTGACATTATTATTTAGTACTGCTTTAAAAGAGCGTCCTAGTCTTGGTTTATTTTGCAATTTACTTTCAAAGTTAAAGCATCTGAATCGGCAATAAGAAAATGTAAAAATAATTTGGTACTTGTAATATTTATATTAATAGTACATCATGTGGCAATAATTAAATAGCAAATAAATGATCAACAGATTCCTGATTTCATTTCACAGAGGACTTTAGAAAAATGACAAAAAGGGAGTTATTTTGGTCGCCAGATTTAGAACTCGCTGTGTACGTTCATGTGCTAGAATCCCCCCTTTTATGTATTCTGTCCGTGTGTCTCTGGATGAGGAACTATTCGCTCCACTTCATTGAATGAATTTGACAATTGCAAACTCCAAATTATTAGAGCTTACATCTATTTTCAAATAAAGCCAACCTATTAACTGGAAAATACATAGCTGTCCCCGAGGTCAGGGAAAAGTGATTATGCCCTCCTGCATTTTAAGCCAGGTCCACATTTACTGGCACACAGTTCCCAGAATAATACACCCGTATTAATGGTTTAGCTGAACAGCTATACAGGCCTCAGCCATAGAAAATACACATGGGAAATATGGTGGATGAGGCTTTTGGTAAAGTATATTACAACAGTTTGAGTGCTGTATGTTCATATTTGGGGATGTTATTTCAGACACTTGGTGCTTTCTGGCTGCACTCCTCCTGGAACACAAGCATCACTCTCCTCTTGTGAAAAGCCACCATGTGCTCTCTCCTTCATTATAAATGTGCCAATATGCAATATGGGAGAGGGAGCTGGTCAGGAGCTGATTTGTTTGGCTGTGGCTGCTGCCAGCCCCCTTCATACACCCTATTCCTCCTAATCCCACCCAAATGGACAGGTCGGCTTGGGTGAGCCTGTGCTACCACCCGTTTGAAAAATAGAGAAATTCCTAAAAAATGTATGATTGGAATAAAGTATTAGCTCAGAGGGCGGCGGCAGTGTCTCGTGCAAACAGAGAATGTACTGCATTTGCGTGCAAAAAATTCAGGTTTTGGGGTTTAAGACAAGAAGACCATAATCTCATATTTACAATGTTTACTGAGGTAATAAATCAAGTGAGAAGTAGAGTCATTTTCCCATAGACTTCTATACAATCAGACTTAAATTTGCAATCGGAGGAGTCGCCCCCTCATGGCCATGAGAGAGAATGCCGGTTTTACACTCTCAAATTGGCCTCACTTTTCGGAACCGGAGGCCGCCACACTCTGATCTAACGTGTTATGTCATTAACGGAAAGGAGCCATAGCAATCCCCCGTTAACAGACCATCTAACCTCTGACCCCTGCTTCCCCTGGGCCTCTTAAACTCTTATCCAAAGGTCAAAATGACAGATACACAATCAAGAATTACCTGCAGTGCAGAAGCGGGGACCTTTATTTAAAATTCAAGTGGCAAAAGAATCACGTCCCATTAAAAACAGATAAGAAATTACAATTACGCTCGACAAAAATGCACATTTCCATTTTGGTGATAAAATATTCACATCAAACGATGGAGCCATTTCCGTGATGATGGAACAATTCCCATTAGTGGCCGTAAGCTGATAAGTATTGCCAGCAAAGGTGGATATTTTTAAAGTCCCTCCGTCATTTGCTGATGGATCGAGGAGGTATTATTGTTATCAGGTAATCTCCTTCTGACGGACACTCTGATTCGCATGGCTGAAGTTTGAACGCGTTAACTGTGGAAAATTTGATCAAAAAGGGGCTCAGTCACGGGAATTGTTTATTTTTTCGTGAACTGACAGCCTCAGAGAACGCCTGTACTTGGGACAGTCTGACATTTTTAACCCATTTCGAAATGTCCGCTTGGATGTGGGAAATGTCCTCCTGACGGGAAGAGCTGAAGGAAAAGACTTGAATTCCCTCTCCAATATCCAATTCTGTTCTTCATTTTTGAACAAATACGTCTTTCGTGACACTCTTCAATCTAGTTGGTCTTATACTCTCATTATATATTTAACGATGAAACGTTGAAAACCAAACTGTGTGAGAAAAAGAAACGTTTATGCAATTAAAATACCGAAGAAGATGGAAATCAAATTAAGAAACCGACCTCCTTATGTAACGCAGATTTTTTTTCCAGACAGAAGTTCATAGCAATTGGTGAAATGAATTGGTGTGGATTTTGTGTTCATCTGCCCAACGCTTTTTTACAATGAATATATATATTTTGGCATGGACGAGCCATAGTGATCTTGGTGACCCCTCAATGATGCCACCAGCGGCCGCCAGAATCCCATTGGATTTGCTGTTAAACATACACGCTCCAAAACGGATAAACCTTGAAGTTGCTAAGATGTGTAAGATCTGGCCAGTATTTTAGTAAAAGAAAAAAAAAAAGAAGACCAAATAAAGAACTAACATGAAGCACACGCTGGTAAAAGCTAAAAGCACGCTAACCAGCTAGCCTCGGCCCGACCAAATGGCTCCATCATTTGATGTTTAGTGGAAATGTGCATTTCTGTTAAACATAATTGTAATTTCTTATCTGTATTTAACGGGACGTGATTCTTTTGCCACTTGAATTTTAAATAAAGGTAATTGCAGGTAATTCTTGACTGTGTAGCTGTCATTTTCACCTTTGGATAAGAGTTTGAGAGGCCCAGGGGAAGCAGGGGTCAAAGGTTAGATAACATGCTTCGTTCTTTACCCTCCTCACTATGTCAGTCGGTTGTCTTCAAACGTAACTTGAGCAACTAGAAGTGGCTTTTTTTTTTTATTCTCCATGAAACCTTTGTCATTATGTGTCCCCCTCACTCCCCGGCAGAATCAGTAAAAACATATAAGCAATTATGCATAAAAAACACGTCCTGTCTTGTGATACCACTTTTGATAGTTTGTTTATTGGACAAAAACGAGAGAAAAAAGGCTAGCGCACTCGCCTCGTCTTCTGCGCCGCCACTTTGCTGGCAGGAGAGCATGCAGCAGCTCCAGGAGATAGACCTTCAGTAAGCGGCGAGCTCAGATTCACTCAGAGGGGCAAACCCCAGCTCAGGGGTCTGGTCCCCGGGGTCCCGCCCCGACCCAGTGCTCCACCGACGCGCTGTAACTGCTGTCTACGCGCCGTAAGATGAATTAAATCTGTTATGCAAATTCAAGGCGAGGCCCCTCAGGCAAAAACATCGTTTTTTCATACACTGGTCAATTTTAAAGATTTTGCCGCTATTTTGCTTTCATGACATGTCTTCTTTCAGACGAGTGGGAAGAAAACAGCCAAAGTACACGTTTAATATTTTTGTTTAATATTTTATACTTTGTCTGTTTGCGTCGGTGGATTTCTCCTTAAGTCACATCAGGTTAGCGTTAGATTTAGGCCTAATTTGCATATTTAAACATAACATTTCAGAAAGCTTTACCCTATTCACCTGTAGTGTCTCCAAAATGTATGTAATTTTACAATACTTACCTTTAAAGAGCGTTTTCTCTCAATGAGTTTTCTCTCAGAGCCAGAGATCTCCACTTCAGTAGCTCTTCCATACGCTAACCTTTTACTTTAATTCCTCTCTATATTCTGAAGGTTTTTACAGAGGTCTTTGCTCATATATCATTTATAGCCTGATTCATACAACATTTTACTACTAAAAACTTTTTTTTGTGGCCGTTGCCAGTATTTTCTGATTCATTGAGATATCCAAAATTCACCGTGTAAAAACTGTTCACTTTTGTCAACAAAATAAAACAATAATTTTGATCCTGGCTTTGTCCAATGTTGAGATTTCTGTTCTAGAAATGTATGAACATAGAATTTCAGAAAAACGTGTAAAACAAAAAAGAATTGTGTCGGTCAACTGGGGAGATCTATTTGTAAATCTTTTCTTTCTCCTCTCGGGTTAACCCCGTCACCACGGTTTCCCACACGGGCAGTGACATTTTGTTCCTCCTCTCTTTGACGGACACTTTGAGTCCTCCGAGCGAAAAGCTCTCTGTTTACAGCTGCAACACAACCATCACATCACTATACGGCAGAAAAACAAAACCCCGGCTGAATAGTAATGAGACCTGGCCGTCTTTGAACAGACACATTCAGAATTAATCATAATTAGCCCAAATGAAATCCTTCAACATGTTGCGTTTCTCTCTACTTCTCCTCTGTACAGCTAATCCCTCTCTCTCTCTCGCTCTCTCTCTCTCTCCCTCCCTCTCCCTCCCTCCTTGCCCTCCATTCTCCATCTGTTTCTGAGAAGGCGAAGTCATTGAAGAAAAAATAAAATCATTTGGCTGTCCTTAATGTGTTTTGATTTTTCCATTAGCAACCCAGTCATTCTTCCCCCACATGGCCACGAGCATAATTAGTGTCTTTCATCTGCATAAATTTGGACCCTGAACCAGGAGAATATTGACCGGGCCCAGCGAGCACAGCCTCACCTGCGGACTGTGAAAGTGGGAAGTGGCGGCGGCACGGGCGTCAACTCTGTCTGGAGCTTGGACTGTCACTTATTGGCTTTCCTGCCAATTGCTAATCCTTCATCCGATCCGGGGTCTCGGACCCCCACCCTCCCTCCTGCCCCCCCCTCCGAGTGAAACGCTCAGACCCGAGATGTCACCTCACAGCGGCACCACAAATTATAGCATTAAAAATTCAGTTTTCGTCGTCCCCTTAGTATTTACGCTTCCACATTAGCCAGCATGGGATATATCATTGATGTGTGTGTTTCAGAATCAGAGCACCGAGTTCTGTATCCTATTGCTCATCTCCTAATGCCTTTTGGTAGATTCAGCTGTTTTGTTTGAAAAGCAGTTTTTAAATCTGGAACAGAATGCTCACATCCTGCTGTGTCATCGCCGACCAATAATGTTTTTTTTTGTCTTGTCTTTTGTCATGTGACAAAATTTTTAGGCAAAATGTTGCAGCAAGCTTGAGTGTGAACAACTGACAAAATGACATTAGACACCGTTTAAATGTTTTGAAATGTTGATTTAAAAAAATAATTTAAACAAAGTAATGATACTTGAAGCTGAAGTGGTCGTTAAGATGAAAACGCTTTTAGTGAATAAAGTGCGACCAGTGAATTTTAACAAAAGGGAGAAAGTGAGGGGCTATTATCTTAAAATGACAAAAAATGTATAAATAAGCACTCGTTATAATATAAAGCTGCAAGTTAAACGCTATATTAAAAAGATGCATTTTGAATTGTTGTTTAAAAATCCCATATTTTTGGGTCCCTGTCGCTCAAAGCAGAATCCCCAAAGCTTTTTGCGGTGACCTTGCTGCGGTGGAGGAACTTCAAGTTTGTGGAGGATCATAAAACGATAGGGAGTCTGTGGAATAAAAAAGGGGGCGGGGACATTTAGTGCCCGAAAAACTAAGAGGAGGACTTTGAAATCCATTCTAAAAAGACACAGGGAGTAAAACAGGAGTTAGGTGATCTCTCGTTTTTTTCTGCACTCAAGCAACTTGTGGCTGAAATGTGTATTACAACAACAAACAACAAAAAAGTAACGTAGATAGACGATCCATAAAACAAGTCATAAACACAGAAGAGAAAACTGTTTAGATTACTCCCAGGGCTTCTGTAAACAACAGATGCAAGACAATGAAATATGAAATATTACTGAAAATGAAAATGCTTTCGCTCCAGTGGACATCGGGGGGTGGGGGGGTGTGATACGAGTATGTCTCAACCCTGAGACAGACTCGGCCTGCGTCTCGTGAGCTCCTCTCCGCTGCTGCAGAAGTTGCTGTAATGCTGTTTAACTGTGCAGCCTGGAGGGCGCCACTTCACATCCAAGAGTTTACAGGGATCATAATATTAATCGCTTCGTTCAGAGCGAGGGTACACCTCTTGATCGCGTTGGAGTCGATCCGAACATCTGCCTGCCCCCTAGTATCTGGAATGAAGTCCACAAAAGGAATTAGGGAACTTCTCAAACTTTTAATTGCAAGTAGCATTGAGTGCAGAGATGTGTGCCAGCAAAGATTATCACTGCAATGTCTCACTCTTAGCCCGTCTAAACATCAATGTGTGTGTTATGATTATGTTTATCTGATATCCGGTTGGTATATTAAGTGTTGTAGTTACGACGAAGGTTTGAGTTAATGGCCAAAATAACTAGTAGCCTCAAACAAACCTTGTGACACTCGTTTTGGACGTGTCAGGGACGTTTTACACCAAGAGGGAATTTTCATAATAAACTTAACGTACTGTTTCCTGTCGTTTCATATTTTTTATACCTATATTTTAACCTCTGCACTATTTTATGTCTTCACTGTAATATGTTTTATTTGGATGGTTTTTGGTTGGGGGGAGCCTGAGATCTAAAATGGGAAATTGTCTGCTCTTAGTTCCAACTCTTGTAGTTCCACCCACAACCAGACCCAACTAGTTTAGGTAAAGGAGGGATTTCTGAAGTTCTGAAAGTCTACCATTCAGGCCCAGTTAAAGTTTGAAGGTGAGACGTAATTGAGCCGACATCTCCCTCCCTGGAAAGCGTCCAAACTGCATTTGAAAAACATGAGCCTCCAACTGTCTCCCATTGCTTTACGAGATTGTCTCATCGTGATCCGGGGTCAAGAACAGACCATATTTGATCAAAAAAACATTTCGTTAGCCGAATGAGGAGCGGAGGGACGGGGGAATCCGATTAGAAAAGTGAACGCGGGACGAGTGAGCGGTTTACCTTCCCCGCGCCGGCAACACGGTCTGCTGAATAACAATCCGATCCGCGGTTGAAACAGAACACACCGTTGTGGGGGCTTCCAGGAGGATTGTAACCTTTGAAAGGCCCTCCTTACGCGGGCCAACGCGGTAAGGAAAGAGACACCAGATGAGACTTGACGGGTAAAAGCATTTTTTGGTCCAAAGGGACGGATAGAGTCTGCGGGGATGTCCCGCTCTGATGTGGGAAAGTGGCACTTGAAGAAAGCAGGCGGTGCCTGGTATTGATTGCCCGTCATTCTTTCCCTCCTGCCCAGCCTTTGTTACTCGCAACATCACAGGGGCCACAAGTGGGAAGGGATAAATGGAGAAAAAATCATAGTGTTGCATCCTTCAAACACCACAACACCTTGTGACAAAATTCAGGGTTTTTCAGAAGCCCATGCCAAAGAAAATAACAGGTGAAGTAATAGGCTTGGTATTTCCCAGCTAGTGGCTGCTGAGCTACAGTGAGCTTCACAGTAGTGGTTTCCATTTTAATGAACAGAAAGATCCTACTCTAAGCCCCGTTATCGACGAGGAGGGATGTAGAATATAGACTTACATGTGTTTGACTAATATCTGTATCCTCCAGTACATACACTATCCAATATTTAATATTGTACGAGGCTGGTGTATTTCATATTGTCAAAAAGAATCCCGTGAAAAGACCAAAGCCGTCTCTTCAATACTCTCATTTATTTCGACTGAAGACGTAGAAGTCATGGGGGTGCATTGGTGGCATGGGGGTTAAAGGGTATGTTCACATTCTTTCAAGTCTGTCTTTAAACATTAGCCAGGTGCCCACATAAACATTGACAACGTTTTTTTCTTGCTTTAAATCACTCCTCCTGCTCATAATGGCTGTTTGTCTGAAGCTTGGTTTGGTCAAACATCACAAACCTTCACCTGTCCGTGTCCCGTGCGAAACCAACTCCACGTTGACTTATTTTACATCACTTTTGTTACTCAACTTATCTAACGCCGCCTACGTAGCACGAGGAACCAGCACATTTATTTTACCTAACAAACATACCTATTTTAACCTGAACCACTTCCCCGAAGCCAAACCGAGTACTGTTGTGGTCTAAACCTAACAAAATAAACCTAAACACTAAGTAAAACTATGCTGGAAGTTTATTTTGAAAAGAGACTGTATGATAGTAATGAGTGAAAACTGTGTGTTACCTGTGAACCTGGAAGTTTATTTTGTTAAAGACACTATGAATGAAACAGGGGAAACTATGTTTTCTGTGAACATGGAAGTTTACTATGAAAAGACACTATGGATGTAACAGGGCAAGTCTGTTTCCTGTGAACATGGAGGTTTATTTTGAAAAGACACTATGGATATAGAAGATGGAAGTTTATTTTGAAAAGACTATGTGACAATGGAAGTTTATTTGGAAAAACCACTATGCATGTATGTAAAGTGACAAAACTGACTAGTGGGGACCTTAGAGCGTCCCTATAGCTCGAAGCTCGGAGGCCACTGACCAATAAGATTTCGGAATGACGTGTTCATCACTGTACACGTGTGAACATACAGGGTGTGAGATGTCCCGAAAGAGTGAGTGTCACTTTCTTTTCGTGTCAAATGTGAATATTTCAGCGAAAAAACAAACAAAAAAATCAATGAGACTTATGAGACTTACAATAAACTGAATGTAAACGTGTGGGGCTAATTCTCTGCTTTGGTGGGAAGACACACACGCACGCGCGCGCGCGCGCACGCACAGCACCGTAACGCCTCTTGTCTGAAAAGAGCAGATTGGTGAAGAGACTGCCAGTCCTTTCTGGACGTGCTCTCCTTGTTGACGCTCTCTCATCTCTCTCTCGCCCCGTGTTTGTGTCTTTTTAATATTCGCTCAGAATCTCCCCCTTGCACTCTTTTCCCGCAGGTTAACCCGCACCACTGTGATATCCCGCAGGTTAACCCGCACCACTGTGATATCCCGCAGGTTAACCCGCACCACTGTGATATCCCGCAGGTTATCCCGCACCACTGTGATACCACTGCGTGTCTTTGGCGTCCTGCATTCATTCAACACAAACAAATATTTCAACGCCTAAACACATGTTTCCACCTGTCCCCCCCTCACCCCCAACCCCCCGCCCGCCAGTATGCGCGCATCCGCTGCACTCGGCCGCGCGCCGCTGCTCCTCGTGAATCCCTAATAGCGCGCAGAGGCAGATCCGCAGACCTGGATGGCATCGCTGGGTGCCCGGTACCAGAGTGGAGCAGCCGCCAAGACCACCGCTGCGAGCCGTTAGTGAGGACACAGGACGTCCGGGAGATGCGCCATTCCTCGCGTTTGGAGTTGTATTAGTTCCCCGCTCATTATTATCAGCGATTCCTCTGAGGACAAATTGTCTTTTATTTTTAATATTCTTTATTTTTATTGCCAAGTTGGATTGCTTTCATCTTCTTCCGCTGTCGACTTTGGCTTCTCGACGCAGGGTCCCGTTTCCAGGACAGATCATTCTCTGGTGCGTCAAAAGCTGCGCGGGTCGGAGTTTGCTGCCCCGATCTTCTTCTTCTCCTTTTTTTCTGGGCCCGTGATTTGTCTCCGGTCTGCTGTAAGTGTCTTTTATTTCCCTGTCATTAAACACACTTCGAACATCCGGACTAATGTCTGCGCCGTTAACTTCGAAGAATCCGCGCTCTGGTTGTGCGCGCGTGTATGTATGTGCGCGCGCGAGTGTGCCCTGGGTGTGTAGTGGGATGGCGAGCGAAGCGAACCTCGACGTCAAGCGCAACACAGTTCGACATGACATGACCGGAAATCAGGCGTATGTGATGTACAAATTAAAAGCATAGATTAAAGAAACACCCGTGACGAGAATTAAAAGGGGGAATGTGTCCGTGCTCCGTGTGACCATGAGGGTTATGACGGTGTCAGTGCTTCAATGAGTAGCGACAAGAAGCGAAGTCTAGAATTTGATTAACTATCATCACATTACTACTATACTTTGAGTCCCTTTATTAGAGGAAGTTTTATGTATGTTTTCTTTGCACCTTTTACTTCGGCTTTTTAAAAACAATATTATTTATATATATTATTTGTCATTATTGCCAGATGAGATGTAGGACATGGTAATGGGGGAGCGGGGGGAGGGGGGGGGGCACTCGAAATCGACCGTCCCGAAGCTTTAATTTTGAAAGTCCGCACAGGAAGTCTCGCTTTCATTCCGCGCCGCACGACGCACGAGTCCCTCGCGGTGACGCCGGAGAAGTCTGGAATCGGAGCCTCGCCACCTGGCGATGCGAGTTTCTGAGTTGCGCGGCGTCTCCAGGTGTTAGTCCGACCCCACAGCTGCCCCACCTCATTAAACTCTCTCTCTCTCTCTCACTCTCTCTCTCTCTCTCTCTCTCTCTCTCTCTCTCTCCACACAGAGATCCCCACTGACACGATCATGTGCGACTCTCCGCGGTGAGAACGGGATGCCCACTCTGTGAAACGGCGCCGGATGGATGGCTGGATGGATGGATGGCTGGGCGGACGTGTCGCGTTCTGAGGGGCGCACTGGAATAATACAGTGAACTGACAGGAGGATCAGCGTACCTTGCTCGGCTGTTTTGTCTTGGGAGTTCATCCGTTATTTATTTTTCTTCACCCCCCCCTATCCCCCCACCCCCACCTCTCTCCCTCCCCCCTTACCCCCTTCCCCCCGCCGCCGCCACAATCTCTGGAATTGTTACATTTGGTGGTGCAACATTTATTCCTCATAGGCTTTGATCACCTGCTATGCGTCCGGGGTGGAAAATACCTGGTGGAAGGTGTACAGCGGGATTCAGCCTGAGACAACAGGACATCCGCAACTGAAGAAGAAAAAAAAAGAAAAAGCCCCGTTTTCTTCTTTTGAATCTTTCTGATCTGTGCGTAATGCACGTGGAATGAAGACAGAGGATGGATATAATTTGGGAAATATTGATCATTCTTCATGCCAATGTTATCGTCTGCATATCAGGTGAGTTGTGGGCGTCGTTGGTGTCTCTTGGGGGCAGGTGCATCAGATGAGTGCTTGTTTTGTTTTTTACTTTTCACGAGAATTTTGTGAGATGATTGAGACTGAGTGTGGTTTGGGTGGGGGGGGGGTAATTTATAGGAAATACATGTCGGGGCACGCTATGGCAGGTGAGAGAGAGAGAGAGAGAGAGAGAGAGAGAGAGAGAGAGAGAGAGAGAGAGAGAGAGAGAGAGAGAGAGGAAAACTGCGAAATGTACCCCCAGTTTGTGTGCAGGGGCATGGAGTAATCCTGCTCTTTTTAGTCTTTGGTTATAGATCTTTCAGCGTGTGTGTGTGCGCGCGTGTGTGTGCGCGCGCGTGTGTGTGTGTGACTGAAGACAGTCGCTGTGTAGCCTTCAGGACTGGATGCGCAAGCCTTCTGACGCACGCGTGACATGGGTGGGCTTTAAAAAAAAAGAATTATTGCAAACCACAGTGAACATTATGGATTCCTTTTTTTATGCGTTCTGTTGCCCCCCCCATCACATAAAGTCTCTGGACTCAATTCCGTCAGTTATTATCAGATGCAGCAGTTGTGCGCACCAGTGTAGGTCATGCCGCGTGTGCGCCGTGCAGGCAGATGCGTCCACATCCATCAATGTTACGACGTGCTCAGTGTGTTTGAACTCTAAGAATTTCACCTTTTGCCAATGTTAATAATGCAAGAGTGTTTTTTTAAATTTTTTTTAATCAGGGCAGCTGTTTTGTGGCTTTCCACGCACCGACGTACAGAAAAGAAGGCGACATATTGGATACAAAAGTTGCATAAGTGTGTTTGTCATAAATGTGGAAATGAATACAATTACAACACCGAATACAGACTTTCTTTCTTTTGTTCTTTTGCATCCTCGCAAGCTATATACATCTGCGAATTCACTCCAGAAAAAAATAACTGGTGCGTAATCCACTGTATTTACGCATTACGCATTACGCACGCCAGGCTGTCCTCTCTTCCCTGTACCTACAGGCCCGCAGGGTTTAGGTGAGTGGGGTATATGTGACGACCGCCGTGCGTCAGCGGCTCCGCCCCACCCGATAATGTGTTCTACTCCGTTAGAGTATGTTTTAATAACCGACCAGGAACAGTGTATGAGCAGTTATGACGTGGGTTTCATGACTTCTATTGAAAAGAGTTTAGATGCTGTGTGTTCGTTCTACCACTGACTTCCGCTTCAGGGGGGCATGATAACCAAGTGAGCTACCAAGTGGGAATTTAACTGTTAAAATACTTCAGACCATGATTTACTCAGCTGTTTACATACATTTCCTTGGGTTTTCCCTTAAACACCCCCCAGATCTGGCTTCCATTGTGAATAAGCACCGTGTCAATGAAAAACAACAGATAATCGGTTGTTTCTCATGTTTTGAATTTTCATTCCGTTAGTAAAGGCTGGTGCTTTTATTTTGAAAAAGAAAACAATTAAGAATTGCGAGTAGAAGAAAGGAGACGTGCGGTGAGACGGCAGGTGCGTTGTACCTTTAGTTATTTGTTCGGCACGTGATCGATAAGGGCGACACGAGGGTTGTCTAGTTATATCTTATTTTCATATTGTGATTAATACTGTGTGTATGAGTGACGTTATGTTGTAGTTTTGCTCACTTGGATGACAGCCTGTGTGTGTGTGTGTGTGTGTGTGTGTGTGTGTGTGTGTGCGCTAGCAAGAATGCTACGTTTTTTCATGTCATGCTGACGAGCAATTAGCATCGCAGGGTTTACTGCGTCTTGTCGTCTGACGTAATTTCGCACGGAAGTTAGTATACGGGGCGGAAAGCCCCTGGGGACTTGACGTGATTTTGTAGTTCAAACAAAAATGTTACATATCAAGTTTAATATGCTGAGTCGTAGCTCTCCATTTTCTTAAAGGGGGAACTACGGCCTTTTTTCAAAATTCATACGTGTTATCGCCTGTGGTCCAAGACGGTCCAAATGTGTTAGCTAACATGAACAGCCGTCTCCCATTTTTATTTTTAGCACTCTATATTTTTCTTTTTATATAACACTGCAATATATTGGACAAAACATATTGGAATTATTAATTTAGGTGGTGTTCCCCTTTTAAGACAATAAATACATTTAGTATATATATTTTTTTTATTTTATTTTTTATTTTCACATGTCAATATACTTTTTCGAACTGTTGTTTTTGTCGTGTTATTTTTTATTCATTTTTTCACAAGGAACGTGACTATTACGCTAAAAAAAATAAAAGCTGCATACTTTTTTTCCTCAAGGTTTTCCTGAGCTTTCGCACCGCAGAATAAAAAGGCATCAACCGATCACATTGCCCATTGCCTGTATTTACGAAACGACAACACGGAGGGCTCCGTGGTCTGGACCAACTTTATTTCTCCTTTCGACCTTGACAAAGGCAGATCCATTCCTTATTTTTCTTACCTTTCCCAATAAAAGCCCCACGCATACAATATTCTCAGGCGAGGGTTTTTCGCATTATTGTGTAATTTATTGATCACGCCCCGCTGCTGTGTAGACGGGCCTTGTGATGTTACGCACTGAATGTTTTTCAGGTGTGGAGTTTAAACGATGAGGCAGGGAAGGTCCAATGAATAACGCAATCGATTTGCATTATGGGAAGTGTAGGATATGCTGTTTTCTAAATTAGACATATTATACAAACATAATATCTAGGCCTCCCTTTCGGCTGCTTCCATTTTGACCAATTCGGCTTTTGTGTGTTCACACACGCACACAAAAAAACAAAACAACGATTTACATAGTTGAACTTAATTTTGACTGAGTATGTAGTTATGGCTCTTAGCTTTGCAGCGTATGTCAATTGTTCAGAGCACTTTCCGGACTCAAATGGACGATCGGAAATCTTCGGCACACGAGTAAGGGCACCTTGAGCAGAGGCCGACAGTCCAGAATGAATTGTCATGCTCAATATCTCGCTGGATTTTTAAGTCTTTTTCTCTCTTAACAAGATGTATTTTTTTTGCCGTGCTGCTCATGTCTCTGCTCGGTCCCGCTTGTGGTCAGGGGACTTGTGGTCAGGGGACTTGTGGTCAGGGGACTTTTGGTCGCGGGACTTGAGTGTGTCCTGCTTTGAGCAGGAGTACTAAAAGTATCCATGTGTTATCCTGCTCTGAGCAGGAGTAGTAGAAGTATTCATGTGGTATCTTGCTCTGAGCAGGAGTAGTAGAAGTATTCATGTGGTATCCTGTTCTGAGCAGGAGTAGTAGAAGTATCCATGTGGTATCCTGCTCTGAGCAGGAGTAGTAGAAGTATTCATGTGGTATATTGCTCTGAGCAGGAGTAGTAGAAGTATTCATGTGGTATCCTGCTCTGAGCAGGAATAGTAGAAGTATCCATTTGGTATATTGCTCTGAGCGGGAGTAGTAGAAGTATTCATGTGGTATCCTGCTCTGAGCAGGAATAGTAGAAGTATCCATGTGGTATCCTGCTCTGAGCAGGAGTAGTAGAAGTATTCATGTGGTATATTGCTCTGAGCAGGAGTAGTAGAAGTATCCATGTGGTATCCTGCTCTGAACAGGAGTAGTAGAAGTATCCATGTGGTATCCTGCTCTGAACAGGAGTAGTAGAAGTATCCATGTGGTATCCTGCTCTGAACAGGAGTAGTAGAAGTATCCATGTGGTATCTTGCTCTGAACAGGAGTAGTAGAAGTATCCATGTGGTATCTTGCTCTGAACAGGAGTAGTAGAAGTATCCATGTGGTATCTTGCTCTGAACAGGAGTAGTAGAAGTATCCATGTGGTATCTTGCTCTGAACAGGAGTAGTAGAAGTATCCATGTGGTATCCTGCTCTGAACAGGAGTAGTAGAAGTATCCATGTGGTATCCTGCTCTGAACAGGAGTAGTAGAAGTATCCATGTGGTATCCTGCTCTGAACAGGAGTAGTAGAAGTATCCATGTGGTATCCTGCTCTGACAGGAGTAGTAGAAGTATCCATGTGGTATCCTGCTCTGAACAGGAGTAGTAGAAGTATCCATGTGGTATCCTGCTCTGAACAGGAGTAGTAGAAGTATCCATGTGGTATCCTGCTCTGAACAGGAGTAGTAGAAGTATCCATGTGGTATCCTGCTCTGATGCTCTGAACAGGAGTAGTAGAAGTATCCATGTGGTATCCTGCTCTGACAGGAGTAGTAGAAGTATCCATGTGGTATCCTGCTCTGAACAGGAGTAGTAGAAGTATCCATGTGGTATCCTGCTCTGAACAGGAGTAGTAGAAGTATCCATGTGGTATCCTGCTCTGAACAGGAGTAGTAGAAGTATCCATGTGGACATGCTGATTTGTAAAAGGAAGAACACTGGCTTGTTTGACGTGTGTCATTTGTACTCGTCACGTGAGTCACATCCTCCAGCGAAAAACTTCCTCCGGTGATGCTTGGGATTGTCTGCAAATTTTCTTTTGTCTCTCCACACTAATATGGGGGGAGGGGGGGCGCTTTAATGTCAGGTGAAGCTACGCGAGGCACGATAATGCGGCGAGACCAGACTTCAAGGGACGGCTATTATCCCCTCACAGTCGAGCGTGGATCATGGACATGAAAGTCCCCCTCGGTGCGCAAGACTTCTAATCCGTGATGTAATCGAGAGGCAGAGCTTGGCTCCAATGACCGTGAGCAGGGTACCGACGTCGGGGGAGGGTCGGGGGGGGAGCGCGCAGAGACGGCAGCCTTAGGCGGTTATCTGAAGACGGAGGAGCTACAATCGTCATTCTGGAACGTGTCACGTTTCTGACATATCAGAGCTTTATCGGCCAAGTATGTGAAAACATACACAAGAATTTGACTTTGTTATTGACAATATGTACATTCCATCTCCATCGTGTTTCTGTGAATTGTAAACAAATACAAATAGTGCAAAGGAATAAGTCTTGAAAAAGGTACTTTAAAGGATTACTTTTATATAAATGAAGCCTCTGAGACTTGCTGGATTGCCGGCATGCCCAGTTTTGCTGGTTTATGGGGGAAAAAAAGCAGTAAAACAATAAAACGGTAATTGCATTGTTGTTCATTCGCTACTCAAAACAACAGCATGGTTGTTACTACTAACTCTGGGAATGAATCGCATTACATTCACTAATTAGCCTACTTTATGGGGCAGGTTACTATGCCTAATTTTCATTCTTATTTTGAACAAACAAACACATGTTATCGTCATATCATGACATTTCTAATAGAGTGAAGAGGTAGAATCATAAATTGAGTGGTGTTCCCTTTTCATTTTGTAATATCACGATATATTAACCGTCATCGCAAAAAAACCATACGTGACCTTTAGGTCATGTTGCCCCGCCCAGGGACAGTTGAGCGGTTGTCTTGGTTTTTCAGCTTTTCCGTGTAGCTCCTCTTTCCCTCTCTGATTTATTTATTTATTTGTCCGAGTATTTCTGTACTGGTTGTACAGGATTCTGTCTCCACGTCTGTCGGCCTCCTCCTCCTCGGCCTGAGCATGTTGCGTTGGAGCAGATTTAATGAGCTGCCGGGACCTGAATACGTCAAACGACCGGTGAAGAACTCATAGCTCTGGAACAGAAGTGTGCTCCAGTGTTGTGGCAACAAGGGAGCCCGCCTCAGTTATCTGGGACTGTTACGTCTGTAATTTGTGAAGTCAGTGGAGTGATCGGGTCATTATTTCTGGACAGAAATGCTGACCTTGCAGCGCCACAAACCAAATTCCCCTCGATTCTGCATTGGGTCGGAGGCAGAAATCTGGATCCATCATAAGGCCCGGGGTCAGAGGTCAGGTGGTCTGGGGAGTTTTTCCCCCCACCACTACAGTTTCCTGTAACATTTAGACCAGTAAATTACTCCGGTGGGGGGGGCCCTGCCAGACCCGATGTCAGCATAGGGTCAGTCTCATCCAGGGTCTCCACTCTAGAGCCTTGTCCTCCATTCTGATTGGTCAACATCTTTTTATTTCCCTTATGTTGCTCCAAAAAATTAGCGCGAAAACAAGATTATGCTTGCAATGCCTCGTTTTCCTGCATTTGTTCATCAACATCATTAATTCGGGTGAGTGTTGTTGTCGTTGGTTACCGAAAATGGGAAATAAAGTGACTATGTTGACGCTGCCGTTTCATCGCGGATCGCTAATGACAAAACCTGGTTTTATGGTTATCTGACAGTGGTGCTTGGATGTTACACGGGCCTGCCTATAGAACGC
>JACSYO010000742.1:415000-493883 GCA_016806645.1 Ophiodon elongatus
TGGCCGAAGAGCAAAACCTCCTATCTGAAAAATGCATTTTTTTGAGAATACAAAAAAAAAAACATGTTTTCTTGCAGAATGCTATCTGTTAAGGATACCCAATACATAATACAAAATACAAAAAGAAGAAAAATATACAAAGTGCAGATAGAAGGTTATTGCACTTTTCCTGGATAATTTTGCAGAAGGGAGGTTTTGCACTTTGGCCATCGATATGGTCACTTCCGATCGCTGGTTGCAAAAAATCCAAGATGGCGACGGCCAAGACGCCAAACTTCGAGGCGTCATAACGTTAGTCCACAAACCAATGGGTGGCGTCACGCCGACTACGTCCACGTCTTGTATACGGTCTATGGTTGCAACGTTATTTGCGGGTCACGTCTTCGCTATGTCCGATTATATCAATAAGCCACGTGCTTCTGTTTGTTGCAGGGGGAGCGTGTATTTTGGGAACAATGGGCTGTCAGAACAATGGGCGTTTGTTTTTTAAGGACAACGGGCTGTTAGACAAATGGGCCAATGGGGACGTTGCTTGGACTATTGGGGTTTTGGAATAATGGGCCATTGAAACAATGCTCTGCTTGTGACCACGCTGTGCATTCCCTGTTTCCCCTCCGAGGTGGATGCTAAAATGGAATTTCAGCTTGCAGAATATGTTGGATGGGAGTGTTGAAAGATAATAAAGTTCTACATTCAGTTCTTCTGCAGAAGTAGCATCGAGACTGCAATGGCATTAATGGAGTCTCCGCCTGACGCATACCTTCTGCTGTGGAAGGCCAAGCATCGGCTTCAAGGCAAAGTAATCTCAACACTTAGCCCTCTGAACCCCAAAGACCCGGCGGCGGGATTGAAAAGCATGTTTTCTTTAAACAATCTAACAATTTTTGTCAAAGCCAGAAGCTGTAAAAAAAAAAAAAAAGTAAATTTGTAAGATTTTCATTCTTCCGATGGTGCTCGAACACATCATGTGCGACGAACGCTTCCGTATGAAAAAAGCAACCGAAGCTAAGCTTATAATTGTGATATTTTATCAAAAACACGTTATTCCACATCGTTCCCAACACTTGTGGGCACTTGGAGAAATGTTTGAAAAATAGATTCCAGTGTTCCAATTCAAATTTCTGGCATTTAAATTATCAGAGAAATTCAAGTTGCATTTTTTTTTTCTTTTTGTTTGAATGATTTTTGGCATTATAACTGTGTTATACTGCACAAAATATATGTTGGCTTTCTCTCTGCGTCAAGCCATGATTGTGCTGTTTCCATAGAGGTGGAGGAAGCTCAAGGCCACACAGAGTCAATTGTGACAGGGGCAGAAAACGCCCCCCCCCCCAAAAAAAAAAAGTTACTTGCTTGGGGTTCAGAGGGTTAAAGCGGCAACTGTGACCACTTCATATAATCACACGGCAACCTTTTTTTAGAGAGAGAGAGAGAGAGAGAGAGAAAAAACATGCCCTCAGGGAAGCTTAGAAAATTTCGGGGAAGCTTAGAAATTTAAATGGGATGATGGAATCACAGGGTAGAGGCCTGCGGTGTATTCGTGACAATAACACGTGTCTCCACCAGCCCGGCCATATGCCACCGGGAAAACAACCCGCCTTACCGCAGGACGCCTGCGATCACTCCCTCCTCCTCCCTGAGGGGGGTGTGTGTGTGTGTGTGTGTGTGTGTGTGTGTGTGTGTGCGCGTGTGCTCGCCGCCCGTTTGCCAAGTCATTTCTTAAACGGTCCCCGTTTCTACAACAGCGCTGGCGAAAGGAAGTCATTTCTGAGCCCGGTCCGGGATTCGCTCATCAAGTCCGATCCGCTTCCTGTGTCTGCGCTCAGCACTTGTAAGGAGCCGAAGTTCAGCTGAAAAATTAAAAATAGCAAGTATTTTAAATAGAAATACAACCATTTATTTCCTCATCATTTGGATTGTGTCTTCATGCAAAATAACCACTATAGATGACAATAACAGAGTTTTCGGACTTCAGGACAAATTCTTTTTTCGGTACGGTTGTTAATGTTTAGGATTGGATAATGTCAAAAAAATGTATTAATTAAAACTTTATTACATTTGTCATATTCCATATTTTACATACATACATGAAATACCTACATACATACATACCTCTGCATTTAACTCATCCTGAGCAATTTAGGGGCAGTGGGCTGCTGTGAAGCGTCGTGTGTGTGTGTGTGTGTGTGTGTGTGTGTGTGTGTGTGTGTGTGTGTGTGTGTGTGTGTGTGTGTGTGTGTGTGTGTGTGTGTGTGTGTGACCGACCACCTTGCTTGTCCCCAAGCAGCCGTAGCTCATCACATCTGCTGCTCAGGAATCTGAAGTCTATCAGCCAGCCGGAGTGAGACGACCTCCACGCCAGCTGTAATTTACCACAGGGAGAGATGGGATTGAGTGTGTGTGTGTGTGTGAAGGAACGACGCAGCCAGAAAGAGCAAAGCGAGTGAGATGGAGAAGAGGGGCAACTGCGGTGGTCACACAGAAGCGTCTCTCACACACACACACACACACACACACACACACTGCAAGTGGACGGTGAGTTTTCACGGGCAAAACAACAGCGCCATCCAAGTGCCCCAATTCACTCTCTCCGACACACACACACACACACACACACACACACACACACACACACACACACAGGCCCCCATCAGGGAAAATCTCCAGCTGCTAATCTGATAATCCTGTGCAGATGTGTGTCCTGCAGCAGGAAGCAGGAATAGTGTGCGTTTGCGTGCGAGGGAGGCGGGGGGGTGGGGGGGGGCAGGCGGTGCCGATGCAGAGGAGGAGCTGGTCATTTCAATCCAGGCGTCATCGCTCCTCCTTGAATAATCCACGCCGGTTGTTAACACACAGCCGAGACGCAGTGTTTGGTCAGTTCTTCGGTCTGATGTTGTTATGGAGATTAAAAAGGGATGGGAAGCTAGATTCATAGTGTCTAGTATTAACTATGTATCATAAGCTGCTTAGTGTTAGAAAGTTAAACGGGTCATAATTCCCTTTTAGTATTCTATATGGCTGAGAACATCCCCTTCAAACTCTACTTATTCAAGTTTTGTTAGTTTTTTCTGCCAAAAACTACCTTTTTACAAGATTACACGCGAACGTGTCATGATAGCGGCATAATTTAGTAATTGTTTTTTATCATAATGACAATAATAATGAGAGAGAGAGAGAGAGAGAGAGAGAGAGAGAGAGAGAGAGAGAGAGAGAGAGAGAGAGAGAGAGAGAGAGAGATATCAAAGAGCTGATTGGCTCTCAGTTTTGATCAGGCACAAAACTTGTCTGTGTAATTGTAATATTTAACGCTAAATTGGAGGCTATGGGTCTCGTGTTGCTCAACAAAGGTTTAATCTGTTAATCCGATAATGATGACATTAATAAAGGTTATTTGGTTATTTATGTCGCACTTTTCAAAACTAGCAATTACAAAGTGCTTGGCGAGGCAGACAGAAAGAGTAAAGGATGGAGTACAATGTCGGACACGCCTACATTTCCACAAAGGCTATAATTACAAACAAACAAACACAAATGTGTTCTGCGTCTATTACTATTTCTGTGACTTCCTGTGTTATATATTGAGGGCCAAACTCTGCTGCTGCAAGTGAGTTAGTGTGATAGTACCTGGATGACTGAGTGCGGTTGACTGCGAGGGCACTGCAGTAGACTCTTGTTCGCAGCTATTCCTGGAACTCGCTGGAGGAAGAAAAAAGAAAAGATGGCGACAAAGTTTTTACCAACGGGAAGTGGGACAAGTTGGCAAACCAAAGGGCGTAGGTTTCTGTTTAAAAAAGGGAGTGGGGGGCATCTTATTTTGAGCGCATACATTTCGTTTTTTTTTTGCATTCTATTGAATGCACCAATTTCCGGTGGAAACGTTTTCATAGCTGGAAGGGAAAACACTAAATTTAGGCTTCAGGTGACAATTTCAAAATATAGGAATATAACGGAATCTACTTTAACAAGGCTCTCTGGCATTCTGTGATGCTTTCAAATACTTATTCTCCTGTAGATGAAATATCTTCATCAACACAATGTAGTCTTCTTCTGTGTCTTTTGTGAGCAGAAGTAACTTCTGTAAATGCGCACAAGTCACCTGTGCATCTCATTGATACGTTACATTTGAAATTCATGCATAAACACCTGGACTTTTATAGCTCATATGTGTTTTTATCAAGATATCCAAACCCTTCTGCTCATTCTAAGAACTCAAATATCATTATGTCATTATATTTTGGAAAAGAAAGTCGGAATATTACAAGAATAAAGTCGGAATATTTCAAGAAAATCCACCTGCCCTATAGTCTGCTGCGTGTTCCATTATTCAGACCTAGAACCCTCTTGGGACTCCTTCTGGACGAGACAGAGTTTAGTGGAGCAGCTGTGTGATGCTCCTCATGGAAACACCAAACTAACTGAGAACACTTGTGATCAGGCATAAATCTCACCGCCGCGTGGCTCGGAGGTCACACAGACGTCGACTTCACCGCCTCCGATGGAGTGCAGCTCACTCAGTGGGAAGCATGTCTGGTAGTACGCAACGTATCCTCTTTATGTATTTATGTATGTATGTATGTGTTATCTTACAAAAAGTAACTCATTTTTCGCGTGTTTTCCTACGAAAGAACAGCAAAACACGTGTCGAGTTTTGGTCGTTACATGCATCCAGTCCTTTCAAACTAAACTTCCGTCTTCACCAGAAAACAACTTAGTTCGGTTTAGGCAACAAAAGTACTTGTCGGGACACCTCCATCCTCCGTCCTCCGTCCTCCGTCCTCCGTCCACATGCAAACCTGCAGCGTGTGTCCTCGTCCGAGGCAGAGACGGATTCAGTTCCCCTCAACACTTCTCTGTGGCTCGCCGGAACACTCCGACACCACTCTGACACCACCCTGACACCACCCTGCCACCACGTGTAAAAGAACACCGCTCTGCTGATCCAACTTTGCCTGTTCGTGCAGACAGAGTTTGTCTCAGCCGACGTTAACGATACAGTTATTGTTACATTCACGCTGCAACATGCCGACCTTTTTAACGTTTAAATTCTCAGTCTGTGAGGTTTTGGGGATGTGTAGAAAAACAAAATAAATATAGTGGATTTAGGTTTACCTGCTGCTGCCGCCACCTCGTCCATGTTTGTTTTGGAGTAGACTTCGGGAGAAGAGATGATGTGAGCCCTCTCTTAGAGACCCGTCAGTCAAAGCAAACGCAACCCACGAGCGTACCACTTTTAGAGCCCTGTTATCTTCAAAATGAGTTTCAGAACTGTCTCCACGGCGCACGGCGGGAGGAGGCAGTTCAAACCCAGCCTGGGGTGGGGGGCTGGGGGGGGGGGTGAGGGAAGGGGGGGGGAACCAATGTACATGACGTCCCCCCGGTTTCTCCCAGGTTTTTCGCAGCCAGCACACAGATGGTATTATATGAACGTGACGAAACCATCAACGCCCTTGTACTGTGCACATGAAATTTGAGCATATGCATATAAAATCATGCATCATGCATCATGCATCATGCATCATCCTCTTTCTTTTTTTTCTCCCATTCTAAAAATACTGTATTTGAATATTTCTGCAGTGTCCCTAAACAGTCTTGGAATTGTGTGAATCGGGTTTGACTGGAAAGCCGAGACTGGTTGTATTCATGCGTGACGACGTTGGTCCCCATAGTAGTCATTTCAAATAGTGAGACAGGGGAAAATCAAAAAAATTGCTGCAACAATTTCCGACATTTAATAGAGCACGGGAATGGCCATCATATCCATCCATCGTAGTGTTCTATGTCCTGATACATTCTTACCATTCATTCTAATTAAGAATTTTATCATGATAAGAACCACTTGACACACACACTTTTGAGCTTCATCTCAAATTAATCTTCAAGTTCCCAGCTTTCAGATGATGTCCACAACTATGTGTCATCTACTGTTATGTCCCCCTAAAGATCCCCTGTCCCCCGCCCAAAAAAAAACCAGGTCTATGTGGGTCTCCGTTAACAAGCATCATGCCAGTTTCTCCTTGTTATTATAAACTGGATAACTTTAAGACTGTTGCTGGGTGTTTTTTCCTCCTGTCACATTTTACACTTCCTTGAGTTTCACTGCAGCGTACAAGTCTTGCACCTCTCTGGTAACTACGACACAATCATGGCTAGAAGCGGAAAGAACTCAAAAAGTGTCTTTTGTGCAGTATAACACAGTCACCATGCCATAAATCATTAAAAACAAAAGTAAAAAAAGAAAGTTGAATTTCTGTGATAATTTATTTTACAAAAGAATTGGAAAACACTGGATTATATGTATCCAAGTGTCACATTTTTATTTTTGTCACGACCGTCTATCATGGCTTCCCAGTTGTGCAGAAGAGCACAGAATGTTGTGCTTTTTTTTTTTTTGTGCTTTATTTCGGACAAGATTTTCAATGAGACATGAAACATCTATATTTTTGGCTTATTTTTGGTTGCTTTTTCTAAAAAAAAAAAAGCGTTCATTCGACTCGATGCATTCAGGGACCGTCGGAAAAAACTCTTGATAATGACTTTTTACAGCTCCTGGCTATGGTTTTGGCGATGGTTTGAAGAAAACATGCTTTTCAATTCCGGGTTCAGAAGGTTAAAACCGTAGACTGTATAAGAAGTGGACGTAGTCATCATGACGTCACCCAGTGGTTTGTGGACCGACGTTTTGAAGCCTTGAGTTTGGCAATTTCGACGTCGCCATGTTGTTGTTTTTTGCAACCAATGCAATTGAAGTTACCATATGTGAAACGTGGAGGAGTGTCGTAGAGACGCCTTATACGTCTGGTCAATCACAGTAAGCCCCGCCCTAAAGCATCCCCTGCTTTATGGTCTGTTTGACTCTAAATGGACCATAATTTACTAAATGAACATCATGCTGTATTGAAGAAGACTTGAAACTAGAGATTGAGACATAAACTCATGTTTACAATATTTACTGAGGGAATAAATCAAGAGAGAAGTAGAGTCATTTTCTATAGACTTCTATACAATCAGACTTCTTTCTGCAACCGGAGGAGTCGCCCCCTGCTGGCCAGTGGAGAGGATGCACAATTTTAAATATTTCTGCATTGGCTTCACTCTGCAGAACCAGAGGTTGTTAAAACCAGAACGTGAATTGTATAATTTGTTTCACAGAATAATCTGATCAGACGAAGAAACAGAAATGTATCGGTAAATTACCACAGGGAGCCCAAAATGAAAGAGAAAAAAAAAGTATTTACTGCGCTCTATTGAAGGGAAACGGCCAACCAGACAGCTACAACAAAAGAGCTACATCAAGTGGAAGCTAGCTAGGGGGAGATAGCCATGGCTAACCTTAGCTAAAGCTAAAATTCACTTTATTCATTATTTTTTTTCACCCACAGTAGCACTGGGCAGCGTATGCACACTGCATTTTTAGATAGGAATCCAATTGGTTTGATTCAGTCTTCAGGGCCCAGATCTTTCACTTTGTGACACAGAGGCAAATATGCCCCCTCCCCACCCCCAAAAACACACACACACACAGCTGGGGCTATTAAAGAGAGGCACCAATAGGAGCTCGGTGAGAGATAATTGTCTCATAAGTCAGTAAGCACAGCTGTTGGCAAGGTCAAGTTTCATTTAGCGACGCATGTCGCTGCTCTCAGATTCGTCTCTTGTCTTTTCCAATCCATCGTTCCTTTTCTCTCTTATTCCCCTTTTTCTCTCCGCCTGAGCCTGTACCTGTACCTGTACCTGTCCCGCTCCCTGTCACAACCCCCCACCCCCATCCCCCACCTTCCCTCCCTCTCTTTCTGCATGGTCAGGCTTCAGGATTGCTTGTGCCCTTCAATGAATATTAATGAAAGAGTTTGGATATCATGTGAAAATAAATGGTTTATTTACAGTCTCTCTCTCTCTCTCTCTCCCTCTCTCTCTCTCTCTCTCTCTCTCTCTCTCTCTCTCTCTCTCTCTCTCTGTCTCTCTCTCTCTTTGGCCTTTATGCAGCCAACCCAGCTGCCAGACTCCCGAGTATGAGTGTGAAATAGGCCGGCGCTGTGCTAAATAGGATTCGGGTCAGTAAGAGGCTTCGGCCAACCAGATCCGCCATACGGCTCAAGGGTAGCCTTCTCGTTTTCCCAAACAACGCCACAGCAAAGCTCCGTGTTGTTTGGGGAGATGAATGGGAGGTGTCTCAAGTGGTTCCGGGTTTGTAAACGGCTCTGGTAGCGGCAGCAACCTGTCAATCTCAGTAGCCCCGCCCTAAAGCATACTCTAGTTTATGTTCTATTTGATTCTAAATAGACCATAATTTACTAAATGAACATCATGCTGTATTGAAGAAGACTTGAAACTAGAGATTGAGACCATAAACTCATGTTTACAATGTTTACTGAAGGAATAAATCAAGAGAGAAGTAGAGTCATTTTCTCATAGACTTCTATACAACCGGAGGAGTCGCCCCCTGGTGGTCAGGAGAGATAATGCAAGTTTTAAGACACTTCCGCATCGGCTTCAGTCGGCAGAACCGGAGGTTGCCGCCTGCTCTCGACTTGATTAGGTGACTGTCAGCAGAGAAAAGTACTCGTTACTTTAATGAAGTCAAAGTAGCAAATATGGAAAACGAATGAGAGACAGAATGAAGGAAAGGAGGAGGTGAGGGAGGAAGGAAAATAAGACGTAAGCGAGAGAGGACAAAGGGAAGAAAGGATGGAAGTAAAAAATTAGAAAAGAAAAAAAGACAATAGAAAGCACAGAAGGATGAAAAGAATAAGGAAGGATAAATGGAAGAAAGTAAGAGGGGGAGAGAGGAAGGGGAAAGAAAATATGAAGCGAACAAACATAAAAAAGTGATGGGGGAGTGATATTAATGGTGTATCTAATGCAAGCAAAGAAAGACAGAAAAGGTGATAAGTGACACTGTAATAAAACAATAAGACAGAAGTAAATAATGAAAGAGGGGAGGAATAAATGCATAAAGATAAGATGAAATAAGGAAGGAAAAGACAAAAACAATGACTAACTGAATATGAACTGAAACTGAAGCTGCTCCATAGATGTGCTGGAGTTTCCCTCTAACGCTGTGTGGAGAAACGTTAATGTTAAACACCCGCACTTCAAACCGTACCGACGCATCATACCCGAGTGACGCCGGGGGCCTTCCCCCCCCCCCGGCTGACTGCACAGCTGAAGACGGGCACCTTTTCCCAGTTTCGTGAAGCGAGTGGCGAACATGCAAACCTCCACCGCGCCGCTGCTGCTGACCAATAAACACGGGTTGAGACACGGGTGTGAAAGTTTAGAATGGAGATTATTGATTTATTGATATTTTTCTTCTTTTCTCAGTGACTCTCCTACTACACTATTGTTCTGTGGGCGATTCAACAGCCTCACCTTTAAGCTATTGATCGGGTCACTTTACACGACCTGCACGAGTTCACACGACGACCCCTCCTCACTCAGTCTGACAGCGACGCACCGAGGCAACCTCCAGCTTCAACCAACTCCAACGTCAACCTGTCCACGGCAATATTAGACGCTCAGAGCAACCTGCGCGGTGTAGAGCGAGAGAGTCCCCGAGTCCGTCTGACAAACGCAGGACCTTCACCCAGGAGACCGCTGTTCGTGTCCCGCGTGAAAACCAAGTCAACGTGGACTTATTTAAACCTACTTTGGTTACGCGACTTACAAACTTGACTCACGCGGCGAACACTGAAGTTACATAACGACTTTACTCTTTTAAATTAAATTTAAACAATCATACTACACATATTTTAACCCAAACCACAATTTCTTCTTAAGCCTAACCATGAAAAGCAAACAAGTCAACCTACGTTGGAAGATTATTTTGAAAATACACCGTATGCATGTAGAGTGTCTGTGTCGGTGGACTACTTTGAAAACAGGCAACAGGCAAACAAAAATCTCGTTCCCAGGTTAAAAGTGAACTCCTGGCGTTGTTAAATCATGAAAATAGATTTAGCGTTTTGCACAATGAAGCCTCGTGATGTCTCTTCATGAAACAGCTTCAATAGCTGTTTTTCTATTAATGTATTTTGTGCACACAGATATCACATTATGGAAATGGGAGATTAGGTAAAACTCAGGTTCTTCTGCTCTCTTGAGGTGTTTTTTGCCTGAAACAGACCTGATGGATTCCAAATGGATTACGGAAACGGCCCACGCCAAATAAGATCCGACGTAGCGAACTATTAATCTTACAAGACTGATCAGCTGTTTCTGCCGTCGGCTTCTTCCCCGAATATATATTTGAAATTGTCTTCGTCCCCATGAAACTTAGTAGCTGACATGAGAGTAAAATGAAAACTTGCCCAATTGAAACAAATTCCTCTCCATTTTTCATCTCATAGATGGTTTCTTCTTGCTCCGAACCAGTTGATGGAAACGCAGCTAATTAACTTTTTCCTTTTGGCGACATTTCTAAAGTTGGCTTTAACCCTTTGAACCCCAAAAACCTGCCGACGGGATGGAAAAGCACGTTTTCTTTAAACAATCGCCAAAACTAGACCGTGTATATTCGCCAGGAGCTGCGAAAGCTGACATAATCCTCAGAGTTTCATCTTTCAGAGGGTCCTTAAAAGCATCACGAGTGACGAACACTTCCATCAGGAAAAGCAGCCGAAACTAAGCTGAAAATCGTGATCTTTCATCAAAAACATTTTATTTGTGTCATTTAAAATCCCGCCCAGAATAAACCGTTTAAAGTAACCAGAAACTGTAAAAAGCATAAAATTCTGCGCTCGTAGAGCCTCCATATTTAGTTTTTTCCAACATTGGTAACTCTTGTGGCAACTTGGAAAAATGCTTGATATATAGATTCCATTGTTTGGCAATTTTTGTAAAAAGAAATTGCCAAAGAAATTCAAGTTTTTTATTTTTTATTTTCTTTGATGATTTATGGCATTGTAGTGGTGTTATTCTGCACAAAAGACATTTTGGAGTTCTCTCTGTTGCTTAGCCATGATTGTGCTGTTTCCATGGAGGAGCAGACATTTTTTATACTGCAGTGAAATCAAGGCCACGCGGAGAAAAACGTGACGGAAGCAGAAAAACACCCCGAATCTACTCGGGGTTCAGAGGGTTGCAATCCGCATGACAATTGAATGGAATCTCTATTTTACTGAGCAACACAATGCCACACACGCATCGGCATCCCAACATTTTAAGTCCGTTTGTTTTTTTTAATCGACTTCCATATCCAGGGGAAATGTCATATTAACAAGCATTAAAAAAAAAAACCCGCATTTGAAAGTACTTCCTTCATCAGCATTCAGCATCCTCTCATCTTCTAACACACACACGCACACGCACACACACGCACGCACACGCACGCACACACACACACGCGCGCCACTTAATTGATAGTTGAAACGGCATGCCGTTATTGCATTGTGCCTACGCTGACTACCTAAACAGCTCTGGGATCCAATGAAATGTAAAAATGGTGATCCATCAATCCCCCCCCCCCCCACACACACACACACACCCCCCACCCCACCCCGCAGCGTCTCGTCTGCATTTCCCTTTATAGATTGGAGACATTTCCTTTCTGCTGATGTCAGGCAGTGAGTTTGGGGGCCACAGCCAGACATTGTGAGAAATGGGACGGTGCTTGTCATGCCCCCCCCCCCCCCCCTTATCTCTTCTGATGAGACACAGGAAGTGATTATGCCTCACCTATTGGCTCCCCCTGATGAATATACGGAGTCTGGAGAGCGCCACCACAATAACCGCAGGCTTCATAATCATGTTGAATTAAACTGATATAAGTGAACTCATAGGAGTATATACGTATAAATTGAAGAACTCAAATCTCCGTTGAAATAAAGTCTCCATGAACTCATCTCCTTTTTGCTCATATCGCACACATCGGCTTCTGCCGATGGGGGAGGGTGGGAAGGGGGGGGGGGGTCTTTATTTAATCTCAAGGGAGCCCATTTCCTACTATGTCTTAAAATGAACGAAAGCCACATTGTGAGATGGAATATACATATTACACAGCAGATGCATCTCAATGAGTGACAGAAAGTACTATTTGTACACATTAATCATGCATGAGTAATCCCATTACAAACAGGGAATGTTCATTCATGATTTCAAGGCGGATTAAGGAAATGAATAAGTGATTTAGAAAAAGAATTGGTCTCAGTTAAATAACATTTTTTTTTAAACATTTTAAATGATAATTTGCAACATTGATATACTAATATAATTATTCCATTCTTAATAGCCTTTAAAATTTATTTTGTGATTCCATTTTATAATGATACTACGGATTAAGGAAATTAATAATAGTGATTTAAAAGCAAAAGATTGGTCTAATTAATTCAATAAAATATATTTTGAAATGTTTGAAATGATCAATTGCAACATTGATATAATAATATAATGAATATTCTAAATAGCCTTTAGATCCATTTTGTGATTCCATTTCATAATGATGTTACTCGATGATTTGAAGACAGAATAAGGAAATTAATAATAGTGATAAAAGAATGTGTCTAATTAATTAAATAAAATATATTTTTAAATGTTTGCAATGATCATGTACAACATTGATGTACTAATATAATTAATACATTATTAACAGCCTTTTTAAAAAGATAATTAAATTATGAATCAAAATCAATTATGAATTACAAGTTAGAAAATTCCCTCTGTAGACTGCTTATTTTTTATTTCTTTTGGTCACGCTGCAAACGTCCTTTCTCCTTCTCTTATTTGCCGCGTCCTCCAGAAAACGGATAATCCCATAAATACATATTTACACATTCGTCAATGTGGTTTTGGTTGTAATTAGCGCTGCTGTTCGGGGGCAGCGGCTCCGTTTGGCCACACGGATCACGAGAGGTCCAATTTACCTCGCAGGATTCCTCTCTGTAGAATCTCGGCAGCAATTTGTCTGAAGCTGATGGTGATAAAACTGTTCCACACTCGGCCTAATTAGACTGGAATGAGGGGGAGAGTGGGCTTATCAATCCAAAAAGGGTGTTTTAGTCTTTTCTTTGGTGTGTGTCGGGGACGGCAGCTGTGTTATCACAGGCTGCAGCGCAGTGCACATGTGCAGCAGAGAGGAACGGAGATCTGTATATTTGTCAGTAGCTTGTAAGAGGATCATGTCCACAGGCCTCGAATCTCCTTTATATTATTACTTACAGCAGCTCCAATCCCAAGGGCTCTCTCTTACACACACACACACACACACACACACACACACACACACACATACATAACAGTGTATTCTCCTGTTCTCACCGACACCTCATTATTCCTCTCACCGCCGAGCTCTTATCTCATAAAACAAGATGAAAACGCTGTGCGGTTTCGACAAAGCGGGACGCCGCTGTCACGGTGTATTTGCTATTCGGCAGAAGGGTTAGCTGTGTGTCATAAATGGGGCTGTACAGGTACGGTTAAAAAAAATAAAAAAAAGAACATCTCTGGCTTGCTGCGACTGAAATCGCCATGAAAAAAAAGAAGAGAACAATAGCAGCCGCCACCGGCCTTAAAAGGAAAGTTTGGCCGTTGTGCAAAACGTGCAGTATTTTAGCCACCTAAAAAAGAAATACCAGTTTAAGTGTCATATTTAGAATATCTTTTGCCAGTTTACCCTGCCACGAGACATGAGACCGCTGTAGAGTCCATGTTTCTGACAGGGAACTGAAGCCACCAGACCAGGAGAAAAAAAAAAGAAAACAGTTAAAAAAAAACAATTGTTGGTGAATTTGTAATCATCAAAGTTGCCAAAATAACACAAACAAAGTAACCAGTCGAGGCATCCCATCCTGCAAACCGGCCCTTCGATCAGCACCGCGGACAGCAGCAGCCCAGAGTGGCAAATTTGTTAACGCCAAATCACCAGCCCGCCCCTATGTGGGAGGGGCCCCGCCTCCATAAAGGTCCCTGTGCAGCTGCACCGGTCCACATTTACATTTACAGTGCCGTGGCGTCGTGACGCGTCACTCATGGCAAATTTTAACATGTAATGCGCTCCCATTCTTTTTCTTTCATCCAAAAGAGAAAAAACTTCATCCTGTGTTGCATTTGAAGTTGAAACCGGTTTCAGTGCCGGCCAGCGGGCCGGGGGCCCAGCGGAACCTTTAATGGGTTTGGAAAGTCCCTCTTGCTGCTGCTGCTCGGTCAGCCGGTGCTCGGATTCAGGCGCGCTCCGTTCAAAAGGTTTACTTCAAGTTCATTCACCATCGAAAAAGGGAGGGAGAGAACTTTATCATTTTGAGAAATGAGTCGGAAAAACAGGATGCAATCTTTTATTTTCTCGGGAGGCCGACTGCAAACTGGTGGCAGCGGACATTCCCCCCCCCCCCCCCGCCTCCCCCCACACAAAAACATAGCCTTTTTCTGGACCGTGTCCGGGCCGGGCCCACCCCTCCTGAAATTGAACCCCACCACTCTCCAGCGTTACTGCCGCAGGGCTGCTTGGAGGGGATAGGAGAAGGGGGGGTTCCGGGGGCCGGGGCCTCGACTTCCATTAAAGACGAGCGAGCAAGGGGGCGCCCCCCTCGATTAAGCCCCGCTTGGTGCGTCTGGCAAAATATAAACAGGGGGAGAGGAAAAAGTCGAGGCATTTATAAAAAAAGAAAAGAAAAAAAAAGCAATATCCCAAAGGCTCGGCGGGTAATTCTCGATCACAACTCGTTCCCTCTGAACTGAGACCTTTTACTTCGTCACCTCAATTATACTGGACCACCTTTGCTCTGATCCGGGGCTTCCTTCCACAACTCACACAACATGACAGCATGCATTTATACAAATGCCGAGGGAGTCACTGTGTGTGTGTGTGTGTGCGTGTGTGTGTGTGTGCGTGTGTGCGTGTGTGTGTGTGTGTGTGTGTGTGTGTGTGTGTGCGTGTGTGCGCGTGTGTGCGTGTGTGTGTGTGTGTGTGTGTGTGTGTGTGTGTGTGTGCGCGCGCGCGCGTGTGTGTGCGCGCGCGCGCGTGTGTGTGGTCTCCGGAGAACCTTATTTGCAGAGGCCTCTTGCAGACCGGGTTAGCGAGGGCGGTTTAAAAAAAAAAAAAAACCCTCAGCAGCGCCCGCGTTCCTTTTTTGCTTTTCTCGGCTGAAATTTCTGTTCTAAGTGATTGATGTCCCTGCTCTTGTGTTTCTTCTCCCCCGACCTCACAGCACAGCCGAATCCGCCGAAAATTCACGAAGGATGGTGGGCGTACAAGGAGGTGGTGCAGGGGAGCTTCGTTCCAGGTAAGCCCCGAAGCGGCACGCGGTACACGACCACGACCACGTGGCGTGCTTCATATTACATATTTGAGATATCATCATCATTGGGGCCACCTTGCCATCGGCGTAAATTTCCCCTTCGCCCTTGACGATCTTTGTCACCGATTGATTGACGGCGGCTCGCCGTTCCTTCGCTGCCCTCCCTCCCCCTCCCCTCCATCTTGTCGTGCATCTGTGCGTCAGGCCAATTATTTTCCCCGGAATGTGTTTTTTTTTCTTTTCTGCTGAGCCAAGGCTCTTTTGATAAAGGCCGCAGGTGGCTGTGTGCAGGAGTGTGTCCACGTGAGGCGGCGTCCGGCCTACGAGGACCCAAAATGTGTGCACACACGGGTAGAACGACGAGGGTGAATTCAAGCAGGCACTCGCCTCTGGAAGAAATCAAGGTTAACTTTGAGGGTGACGGGAGGTAAAGGGTAGGAGTTTTGTAGATGCCAATGTTCTCAACTAATGTTCTGCAACGTGTCATTAACGGCATTCAATTGGAACCTTGCTTTTCACCCATAGACCGTCTGTAAGAAGTGGACGTAGTCATGGTGACGTCACCCGTTGGTTTGGTTTGTGGACTGACGTTTTGGAGTCTCAAGTTTGGAGATTTTACTGTCGCCATCTTTACTTTTCTTTCAACCAATGAATGTAAGTTTCCATATTTACCGTGTACAGTTCCGGTACCTGTATACCGGAACTAAATCCTACCCTGCTTTATGGTCTGTTTAACACTAAATGGACCATAATTTACTAAATGAACATCATGCTGTATTGAAGAAGACTTGAAACTAGAGATTGAGACATAAACTCATGTTTACAAAAAAAAAAGTGTCAATCAATCAGTTATTAACGAATTCCAGTGTTGTTAGCATTTGCGTACGGTACAAAAAAAAAGAGGAACGAAAGGTTGTTGTTTTGTTTATTTGTCACTGCAAATGAAGCCCAATTTAGTGACGCGGAGAGAAATGACGTCGGAGCACAAGTCTCATCGTACGACTTGGACAAAGCGACTGGCGATTGCAAGATTTCCGCTCACGCACAGGGGTTTCAGTCCTACGCACCTCAGCAGTGGTCATTTCAGAGTAATAATGGACTCCCCTGGAGAAGCCTCTCCACCTTTCCTCTTCTACACTTAAGCTGTTCCACGTTTAGAAACCCATCAGTGTTGTTTTTCTTTCAATATTCCATCGTCTGACCGTTGCGGTGGGGTTCCTAACGAAAGTTGTACGTATTCGATCGGCAGCCGAGGTGATACTCTGGAAACGTAAAAGGAAATAATGCTTGTCCCCCGGTGGGGAAGGGGCACTAATATGACTGCGAGGCTCCACTCCAAAAACTGCATCTTCAGACGTTCCTACTCCCAAGGTCAGCAAAGCAAATGCAACTGCGTTCTCATGGAATACTGCTGATCCTTCCTGAGCTCTCTCAGTAAAGGTCAGATATGACCCTGAAGTGGCACGTCGCTTTTTTTCCCTCTTCGCTTTTTTCTCCTCCTCCTCCTCCTCCTCTTCCTCCTCCTCCTCCTCCTCCTCCTCTTCCTCCTCCTTCTCCTCCTTCTTCCCACACGTCCGGCTGAGCCCTTTCATTCCAGTCCCGGGTCCCCTCGCCTCACCGTTAATTAACAGAGGCGTGTGGGACGCGTGTGATTTACTTCATTCACGCCCTCGTTAGTTTGTGTCTGCCGTGCGCTTTTATGATTCAGCTGAACTTTAATTAACACGAGCGCGGTGCAACTTGCAACTTGAGCGCCTGCTGTGTCGCCAAAGTCTGTGTGCGAGCCTATCACGATGTCGCAGGACCGAAAATAGAAAAGGGGAAAGCGGAGCCTCCAATTAAGCCGGCGAAGAAGCCGTCATTGCAGCGCTCCGGAGTTATTCAAAGGAATGTGTGAGTATGGTTTCTGAATCATCTTAGAATCATCGGTCCGATTGCAGATTGTCATTCATTGATGCGGGTCAGTCCGCATTTCATGACACGAGCAGGCCATTAGGACGTATTTGCAGAATAAATATAATACAAAAAGAAATACTAAAGAGAAATTCATGAGCAAAAGAAGCTGAACTGTTATCATGCGTACAGGACTTCAACCTGCTTTTCATGCGTGTTACTTTTAGACCGCACAGTCCCTCAGTGGATCTCCAGGATCAGGACTGGGACTGGCCCATGATGATCCGTGCGAGTCAAGTGAAGCCTGATCCGTCAGTCTGAGTTTATTTCAGCAGCATTTTTGCAGGTACATCAAAACTCCTGGAGTGCCGCCGTTTCAATTTGACACATTTTAAATTAAAGGTGCTTTATTAGAAAATTCAGAAACATAAATATGATCGAAGGATTGCCTCCACACGGCTCTCAACATGGCGACGTGGCCCATGTCCACCAAAGCGTTTATTTTTTTTACGTCAGAAGAAAATGCCAGGCGCTCTTCCAAAAAACGCCCAGCTGTTCAATGCCTGAGAGCATTGAAAAAAGGCAGTATTACTTTTGTTATTTAAAAGAAAAAATTCAGTTGCTATGATACTGATAAAACGCGGACGTAAAAATGTCTGAACGAGGTAGAAAAGGCTACTTGCTCCGGGGGACCGGGGACGGACCCGCCGGTCTCTGCGGGTTCAAGAGACTACATTTCTTTTTTGTGATCGTCTTTCATTGTTGTTGTTCCGTTCAGCGTTCGTAACAACATCCTCGGAGCCTTCTAAAGAAGGCTACATGTCGCATGTGACAGTCGGTCTTTGTGGCATTGGTCCCGCCCCTCCTCCACTGTGATTGGACCATTTAATAAACTTTTAGTTTAACCAAAAAAAACCAAACAAAAAACACCAAACGTGCAGCAGCGCAAGAATAGACGCCGAGCGCCGCTGCAAAGACTTCAGAAGATAGGGGAGCGGCTTCATTCCCTGCTCAGGGCTTTTACATAAAAAAATTAATCAAATTGTTGCGTGCAACTTTAAGTTCTCGTGTTCAGGCTGTCGAGAGGTGTCGTGGAAATCCTGTCCAAAAGGTTCCTGCTGCAGTCGATCGGTACGAACGCTGCTTTACTCGCAGAAAAGCCCTTTTCTAAAGCGAGCGGGACACTTGTTGGATGGAAGGAGATCATCAAAGGAAACCTTTTGATGCAGACTGAATCTTTTTTTTTCTTCTTCTTCAATACCGAGCGGGGAATTGAAGCCTTTCATCCCTGATTTGTATTACTAAATACGTGTTATAATGCCAGCTGTTTGAGTCTGTACCAAAACAAACATATTTCATTCGCTCTCTGGGATTTTTATCAACTGAGATCATCAGACTGATGCGCGGTCGGCAACGGAATTGACGCTTCCTTTTTTCCTTTACTGTCTCAATGCGATTGCCTCTCTACAGCGGCGGGCCCTCGTGTGACGGGAGATCGGCCCGAGCGAGACGGAAAGAGGGCCTCAGGCTGTGTAGCTTGTAGGAGAAGTGGGTCTGACTGTATCGAGGTGGGAGGATACCGGGGGGGGGGTTATACTCGTGCTTACTCGTCCTTTTTACGACGCAGCCTTGTACGGTTTCCGTCTGCGTAGCGCTAAAACCTCGTGCTGTGGGATTACACTACGTGTCTGTTGCCTCGTTCCGTATCTCTGTGTATTCTGAATGCGCCAACAATCGGTTCTTTTTGTGTGTTTGGACCGACACGAACACGCTTCACTCCCCTCTACGCGCGTTAGCACGCACGGCACCGCGCATCGAGTCCAAAGTCTCGCCAAAAGAGCGTTTTGTTGTTGTCGGCAACACCCTTGGAGACGAGTAGTATGCGTTTTCTACAAACTGTCTCTTGAATGCTTTTATTTTGAAGTAGCACAAATTTTGCATTCGCAGAGCAGGACAGTGAACAGACCGTAATGTTGGATCTCCAGCATGGGAATTCTGAAAATAGAGAGGTATTCACAGAGTGAAAATACATGGACGGGCTATTTCTTTTTCTTTTTTCTTTTAATAAAAATAACTGTAATTTCTTTTGACATCTAAATGCTGTTTCAAACTGCCAGGAATAAAAATCTGGCGAGCAAACACTGAATAATTTTTGTTCCCATCGTTTATATTGTTGGCATGGCCACATTTAGAGATAATGAGTCCAGAAAAAACTGGCTTTAGTCCATTGTATTTGTTCATTTTCTGATATCACACAAAAACATTTTTAACTCGAGGTCCACTTGCTCGCTCAGCTCCAGAGCTTTTGACCCCGACCACCGTTTCTTCATTAGTTGTCTCGGAACTGTCAAACTTTTCATTATTCGTCGCACTTTTCTGACTTTTTGTCCACGTTGTACACTCGAGTGAAGTCCCTCTGCTCATGAGACCGTGTGACACGGTCAAAGCGCTCTGGAACAAATGAGTCCGTCGTCCTCGCGTTAAGATTGTTCCTGCCAAGTAGTTTAACCCTCGACACGACTTCCTGTTATCGGTGCTATGTGCTCCTCACTGCCCGACATGGTCCTACTCCCGCCTCTTCAGACACCGACGCTCGCTCAGTGGCCCCACGCTTCAAACCACGATGCCTCGAGCGTCAGTTTTGGACGTGTTGGATTCCGTTTGCACACGGTGTCTTTTCAAAGAAAACATCTGTGTGTTCACAGGAAACACACAAAATAAAATAAGTTATTGATTTGTTTCCACGCGCGAGGTGAACAGCGGTCTCCCGGGTGAAAGCCCGACCTCCACCCTGAACGGACTTTCTCGCTCTTGGTCAGAGCAACTGGCAGTACAGTCTACTAAAGACTTGAGTCTACGTTGGACTTTGTATGAGGCACTCCGGGCTTTCAACCGACGCTAAAGGTTGCCCCCGTGCATCGGTGCTGGCCAAGTCTCGGTATTTGACCAACCGGGAGTTGGAACCTGTTGCTCCTTCTTCCCACACGAGGCCTCGCCCCGCGTGCCAACACAACTCAGGGTTTCGAGTACATTTGTCCCTCTTCTGCGGCCGTAATCCGGCAGCAAGCCTCCCAGGTGGGTAGATGTGACGGGGCATCACTGCAGAGTTGGACAGAGCTGTGGATGAGGATGAGAGAGGAGTGGGGGGAGAGGGGGGGGTTAGAGGGGGAGGAGAGAGGTGAAAGCTTACAGACGAGGCACGTGATGAGAGTGAGAGTGCTCGGAGAGTCTGACACAAGGATGCTTTTATGGAGCTAATGGTGTAACAGTGGAATTGCTCTGTCTTTCAAACACACACAGCCATTACGGCCACGGCCCTCCATTTGGTACGATTTGTCTGAGTGGTCCGTATTACCCAACGTGACTCTGTTGTTGTTGTTGATTCAGGGCGGAAATGTTTAACTCATACTGTACGTGCGGAAATGTTCGCGATGAGTGACGCTTGTAGTTCTGTTAGTCACCGTTACACATCCAGTAGCTCGGCTCATTCCAGGCAAATGACATGATTCAAAGTGATTTAGAGTTGGGAACCGTTTTCATGATGGTTTACTAATACGTGCCGTTTGTCTCCTTTGCAATGTGTTGCATCTCGGCACGCAGATTGGGGTTTTGGTTTAACGCTCCCCACGGCATCCTGTATCCGCCTCCACCCCCAGCACAATGCTCGTACTGTAATTGGAATAAAATAGAATAACAAAATGTACATTCGGTTCATATCGTGTTGAATTAACAACATTAAAGCAGAATGTATACTCTGGCTGCTCTGCTGTCGGCACGAGGACAGCAGACTTTCACCCAGGTGGACGATCTCCTCCTGAACCTGGCGAGTAGTTGTGTTGCCTCAACACCTCGGGCGCTTTGCCAAGTCAACTGATCATTTGGGTTAAGGGACGCACGGAAAATAATGACAAAACTCGTCATAAGATATCATACTGGATATCATGTTGGATGAGGATACGTCAGTATACTCCATCCATCTTAGTGACGGGCTAACATCACATCCCAGTTCAGCTTTCATATGGCACAGTGTTGCAGCTTATTGACATTTTCTCTTCTTTTTTCAATTTTTGGGCCATTTTGCATTTTAATGTAAACTTCTACCTTCACAGGAAAAAATCCATAACATCATGATGCAACAAAGACTACTTAGTTAGGTTTAGGAAAAGATTGAGAAAGTACAGAAGTTACGTGACAAATGAATCAATCCTGACTTCTCGTTCCACCAAACAGACTCCTGGGGAAAAGACTTCTCCTGATTTCTGACGGCAGGATTTAAAAGCCCTGCGAATGGAAGTGCTCCTCTTGTCCTCGAGTTGTACTCTTGCAGACACCAGTAATTCCCTCCCATGCGGCCTACAGTGCTTGAAACGGGCTTTGGGGAGTAAGCGAGTCTCTGCACCGATCCGATATCACGTTATCATATTATTCATCGGCTCATTCATGCTGTACAGGAACATCAGTGCGACCATTAATCCCGCCCCCCCTGGATCGGTACTGCGCCTGTGCAGCTCTCCAGAGATGCTAAGGAAGCGAGGTGGCCCACCCTGTTGATCTGCAAGTGATGAAACCTCACAAACCCGCGCCCACGCTCACAAATGGATGTTGAAACGAGCAATTCTTGACATGTTTTCCCCAATTAAGAGAGTTTGGCGATTCCTCCTTGGAACTAGCGCCGGAGCATTTACCGAAAGAAGATTTCATGTCAGCCATTCCTCTGATTTTAAATGGGATAAAAACCCTGTTTTTTTTTTACAAGTGTTGAGCAACGTGCGCAGCGCTCTCGCTTGGATTACTGTTGTGCTCTTCGCCGTCAACAAAGCGCGGGGGACAGCCCCTCCATCCCGAACACGAGTGCATTCGATCTAATCAGATCTTATCGCACATCTCCACATCCGACGCTTTCCTTTTTCCAACCCCCCCATCGGAGCATTTCAGTCACAGCTTCTCATCTCCAGAATTGAGTTTAATCCTGTGTTTTCCCCTCCTCGCTCTCTTGTTTGATCGACACTTTTGCTTGCAGCAATCAAACAAGCGGCTGCAGTTCTTTTTTTTTTCGTGAGCTGATTAACCTTTTTTCTTTTTTCTTTAACATCCCACTGAGACAAGAACCAAGCACCAATTATAGAACTTTAGCCACCAGTTTTAAAGTCCAAAAAGCTGTGTCGCGAAAAATCCCCTTACATTTTTTTAATTTAATTTCTTTCTTTTTTATTGAATACTCCAGCTAAGCCCCTCTCTGAATCAATAGAGGAGGCTAATTGTCAGATACTTTGTATACGTCTGGCGGGTAGCTAGCTCTTCTTCAAGTGACAATCACTGATCGAAAACCAATTAAAGGCACAGACACCACCGGTCGGGGAGGGAGGGGGGGCTAAGCACCATTTGCCTGCCAGCAGGTTTATGGGAAGAAAATGGATATCCAATATTAGCTTGAGCCAGCTTGAGTGCACCCGAGCCAGCCCCTTGCACTGGAGGTGGAAATGAGACGGTGTGGCATCGGGGAGGTCAGATATATTTTTTCCCCCTCTTTGTAGTTCAGTGTTGAGGTGTCTACAAAAAGAACGGATAACATTATTAAATGTGAAAAGGAAGAAAAAGTCTTTACTCTGTGTAGTATATCAGTTTCAAATGTTTTTATGAAGAAGCTTGATTTTTTTTTTTTTATAGATATAAACAAGAATATGTCAAAAGACACAAGAACACTGTTCAGAAAATTAAAAAGAAATTCTAAAAATTTGATTTGATTTAGATAACAAATGAATGAATGCATGACAACAAAACTGAAATAATGTAGTAGTAATAATAATAATGCTGACATGACGACAACAATGATAATTTAAAAAAGTAGGGAAAGGAAAGCAAACAGAACAGGGAGAGGAAACGGCTGTTAAGAGGACACGAGGAAAGGAAAGCAGGAGAGGGGGGAGGAGAGAAGGAGAGGGAGTATAAATACAGGAAAGGAGAAAACACATTTATTTTAAGCCTCCAAAAATCCGGCCGGTGGAATTATTATATTCACGCAGGCTGCTGTTGTACCTGGCCACCTCCTGCATGTTCCGGGGCCTCCGGTGCACGGCAGACGTGTCGCCTGTCTCGGAACAGAAGCCCTCTCCTCTTGAACTCGTGTCTCCTTGTGTTGTTGCTTTCCTGTCAGACCCAATGCGCGTATGACGGAGCTCACATTCGGCATGTTCACACTCAAAGGAAGTTCTGTGGCACAGAAAAAGCCTGCTCACTGTCAGAGAGGCCTGGAGGAACTCTGGGGCTGCTCAGCAAGGAGGCGCACACCCAGCATGCACTTTGTTTTTTGTATCAAATAACATTGTAGAGATAATACACACTTGTACAGAACCCAAACATACTGTAGGATACGATATAAACATCATTAAATAACAGTAGATAAATAAAAGAAGAAAAACAAATGTGGAGGATTTATATTAAAGTATTTATTGGTGTATATATATATATATATATATATATATATATATATATATAATAATAATAATAATATAATATATTCATTAACAGTCATTTATTTCACACAAAGAAGTCTTCAAAAAAAGGTGCATAAATCAAAATAAGCACTGAGATAAATCCCCACAAACCTTTCTTTTTAGTTTACTGCAGACAATTATTTTTTCTTTATTAAAGTGATGAGAAGATTTAAAATCTTTAACAAACCAAGTTTACTGCAGTGACCGGAATGATCAGGTCAGAAATAGAAAAATTTAAATGATCCACGTAAAATAAGAAGGAATGTCATTTATCTTGAGTGTTCAACGATTTTTTTTAAATATATATTTTTCGAATAATTGCATTTGACACAGGGAATGAGAAAAATAATTTTCTAATGTTTCATCTGTCACATTTCAAAAAGTACCAACGGGTCCAAATCTGAACCTTTTTTATAAGCAATCCTGCAACAGGTCAAACCTTATGAATTACTTTGAAACGAGTTTCTTTTACTTTTGAGGAATTGGGTCATTTAATAAATTTAGAGTGTGCTTTATCCATAATAGACAAGGTTAACATATAACTATTTTATTTTCTATATTTGAGTTTCTTTTAAACAGAAAGCGTATGTAGCCACAACACAATATTGTGCAGTTTGCTGCAGCTTGAATGCGAGGCTAGCAGTGGACAGACACGGACACTCACGCACCCGCTCACTCAGGGACCAAAACGATCGCATTATCCTCCCCCTGGCAGGGATAAATATCATTTTTCCAACATTGCAGAATCTGGACGTGAAAGCTCGAAACTTAAACAGTATCTCGCTTCCCGTAAACTCTGAGTTTAAAAAGAAACTCGAGCCCTCTTTTCTAAACGAGGACCTCGGTGGAAGAAACCTCATAGAATTCTCAAAAAATATCTCGGACTAGCTAAAGGCATATTTGTCACAGCCAAATTCAAACAACCGATTCAAATTCGGGAGCTTTGATCCCACCCTTTTCACATTCTTTTATCCAGCTGTGATCTTCACACATACAGTAGAAAAATAATAATTCCAACAATTTTAGCAGAGAGGAGGAGAACATGTGGGGATACTGTTAAAGCAGTATTTACATCTTTGGTAAACCCCTGTCAATTTTGAATGTGATTTTTGGAAAGTCCTACGCACGCACGCACGCACGCACGCACGCACGCACGCACGCACGCACGCACGCACGCACGCACGCACGCACGCCGACTCCATCTGGATGAACAAGACCAACACATACACACTCGCACAAAGATACGCACTTGTGTACACACAGTGACAGCTGTGGGTATTAAGTGGCAGTGTGATGGATGGGGTTCAGACGGGATGAACCTGTATTTACCCTCCACTGACTGGCAGCGGGGGAGAGAAGGAAAGGAAACGGGTGAAAACAGGAGAGAGAAGAGGAAACGGGACAAATGGAAGGGGTTGACGTAGGAGGAGAAAACAAACAGATGAAGGGGACGACGATGAATGGAGGGGAGAGAAAAGATGAGAGGAGGGGAGAGAAAAGAGTGGAGGGGAGAGAAAAGAGTGGAGGGGAGAGAAAAGATGAGTGGAGGGGAGAGAAAAGAGTGGAGGGGAGAGAAAAGAGTGGGGGGAGAGAAAAGGTGAGGGGAGGGGAGAGAAAAGATGAGAGGATGGGAGAGAAAAGATGAGTGGAGGGGAGAGAAAAGATGAGTGGAGGGGAGAGAAAAGAGTGGAGGGGAGAGAAAAGAGTGGGGCGGGGAGAAAAGGTGAGGGGAGGGGAGAGAAAAGATGAGTGGAGGGGAGAGAAAAGATGAGTGGAGGGGAGAGAAAAGATGAGGGGAGGGGAGAGAAAAGATGAGTGGAGGGGAGAGAAAAGATGAGTGGAGGGGAGAGAAAAGATGAGTGGAGGGGAGAGAAAAGATGAGAGCAAAATGAGGGAGACATGATGGATGAAATAGAAAAAAGGAGTTACAAGCCAAGGATGTAAGTGAAGGGGGGAGAAAAAAGAAAGGAAGACAATTTTAGAGGGGAGGCACCATCGGAACAAGAGAGAAGAAGAAGGAATGACTCCGGAGAGGGAAAGGAGGAAGATGAAAGAAAGGAGATGGGCGGACGGGGGAGATGCTAGACGGGCAGGGAAGGGTATACGAGGAGAGAAGTCAGGTCCTAGTTAGACCAAGCGAGGAGATGAAAGCCGAGGCAGCCGAGTGAAGGGAAAAGGAGTGGGGGGATAAATGGAGTTGAAGGTTGGAAAGAAGGGGTGGGGGATTTTCTTAAAGAGCCACCGAAAAGAAAGAAATTGAAAAAAAAAAAAAAAAGAAATATTCCCCGTGGTTGACAGTAACCCTGCGGTGATTGGTGCAGACCCCTTTCATCAAGTCCTTTAAATCCTCTAATTCCACAGGTCGCCGTCGGTCTGTCAATCACCCGGCCACCGCAAGCACCACCGGCCTCCAACGCACAAGGACACGCACACGCACACGTACACGGACACGGGGAGAACTTTCTTTTCACACTCTCCTTCCTTTGATCCGCGTTGATAACTTGAGATGTGCCCGGTCCAAAGAGGCCGCCTGGGTTACTCTGTCCATTTCACTCTATTTGTATTTCAATCTGCCCTTCTTCGCTGATTCCTTTTGCTCTTTTTCTTTTCCCGCCTCTCTTTTGCCATCAGTTCCTCGATGTTCTATTTTCTCTTTCCCCTCTCGGCCTCCAAATATCGGCCAAAATATCAGCTTTCTTTCGTTCAGCCGATTGAGAGCTAGCAGAGATTTTTGCCGTTTTTTCCAGGTTCACCAGGACTGTTTCCATTCATTTGTCAAGTGAATTTTAAGTGAACCTTTTGAAATGTTGCAAAAACAAACAAACCGTGAATTAGGCGCCTTTCCATCAACTGGTTTGGCTACGACTTCATTTGGCATGTCATCTAGTATTGGCTCAGTTTTATGCTGTACGGAGGATGTTCTACATCAGAACTAATTCGTCAAAGACGTTTCCTTTTTCCCATCCAGCGAGCGTAAAAAAGTATTTTTGCACAATTGAGGAAGTTTCATCAATTTCTTTTTCGTTTCCATACAGCGTTTTCTAATGCGATACTCCGAAATGCGCGTACAAATACGTGAAAGGAAACACGACTACAGGTTTCTGGTTGCAAAAAGAAGTCGGTTTGTATAGAAGTCTATGGGAAAATGACTCTACTTCTCTCTTGATTTATTCCCTCAGTAAACATTGTAAACATGAGTTTATGGTCTCAATCTCTAGTTTCAAGTCTTCTTCAATACAGCATGATGTTCATTTAGTAAATTATGGTTAATTTAGAGTCAAACAGACCATAAAGCAGAGTATGCTTTAGGGTGGGGCTACCTTGTGATTGACAGGTCGCTACCGCTACCAGAGCCTTATACGTCCCTGCGTCACTCCTCTGCTGTCCAAATATGGTCATTTCAGTTTGGTTGCAAAAAGCAAAGATGGCGACGGTCAAAACGCTGAACTCTAGACTTCAAAAACAGCAGTCCACAAACCAACGGGGGACGCCATGACGACTACGTCCACTTCTCATACACAGTGTACGGTCGGTATTTGACGAGTTCTGTGTTAGAACGGGTTGCACATTGTGTGAAAGCAAATCTCTTCCAGACCGACAGTGTCAGTGATCCACATTTTGCATTTGTGAATCGTTTCCCAATGTTTAATTTTTTCATAGCCGTGGTGAGGAAGAAAAATTGACATATCTTTGCCAATTATTTAGACAATCAAGTACGTGGCATACACACTTGACCTTTGGAACCCTGGCAAGCTCACTGTGACACACGCTGGACATGTGGAGTAGATTATGTAATCAGACAGTTGTAATTCAGAAGGTACGTATGAAATAATCTCTTCCAAACAGTCATTGTTATAATCTGTTAGCTGTACCCGTTAGCATTCGTCTGTCCCACCGTGATGCAGCGTTCGGGTCGTAAGCAGCCATGTGAGTCAACGCTGTGTGATATTAAAGTCTCCTGAAGACTATCATATTGGGGGGGTGGATCTGCCAATGGCCCGCTGTATATCTCACCACGGGCATCTTTGCCTAATAGCATTTCCTTTTATGATACCGACACTGTGTACGGAGGGGATTACAAATTGCGATACAAGTCAAATAAATCTGTCGCTGTCTGAGCCCGGCGCAGGACAAAGGAGATTACAGACAGCAACAAAAATACACCACCGATCTGGTTCGCCTCATCCGCCCGCTCCCCGTATTATTTTTAAGGGATGTATGCCCCTCTGTTCGTGCGCTCAGCCTCTTCAGAGTGGCATCTCGGAGAATGATTGTACAGTTGTGTGCAGAGCAGCTGTGTACCTGCGGTACAGGAAGCTGCTGATGCCTGTGCTCCAGTCTTTCCTTCCATTTCCATTGCCTCAGTAAACAGTGTTTACTACTTGCACACGCCTCCCGGAGGGAAACGAGACGCACGCAAATGCTGAGGACAGATTGCTCACAGATGCCTCAAGGTGCTTTATGATTCACCTCCTCTCCTTCAAGCATCACTTTTTTAGTTTTTTTTTATAGTAATGCGAAAAACAAACCAATAAAATACACGTCACGTTTTATTTTTTTTTATTTTTTATTTTTTTTTTAATTGTTTTTTACAACAATAACCAAAACCCCCCGCAGCCCGAGGCAGGTGAATAAAAAGATCACTATGCAGTGACTCGCTGTTGATAAAACTTCTGCTTCTGGCAGAGGCGTGTCAGAGGAGGAATAGCAAAAGCCGAGCGCTGCATCGTGGTGCCTGATCCGCTCGGAGAGACGTAAAGATCAGGCCGCGTCCTCGGGGCTGTGTGCGTTCCCCGTTTCGCTTACGGAGGCACAAACCGCGGCGTGCATGGTAAGTGTGAGGAGGCTGGCGGAGGTAAAAAGGGTGTCTGAAGACATTTCGCAGAGTGCTCCGGCAGACACTGACGGCTTCAAACGCAGACGGATCAATGGCGGTCCAGAACGCACAGGAAGCTCCAGGAAATAACTGCTTTACTGTCTCCGTGAGTACAAGAGCAGTACAATTTACCGGCAACCCGATGAGCGTAACTGTGACGATTAGCGGGTCAAAAAGACAAGTACAGGTTCAGGTTACACATAGCTGTTGTTCAACAGGATTTAAAGGGACAGTTCAACCCAAAATCCAAAATCCACCTTACCTGTAATGCTATTTAGCAATATAGATTTTATTTTTATTTTTGGTGTGAGTTGCCTATAGTGGTGTAACGGACCACGGTTGATCTGTGATCCGTATGGATCCCCCCCCTCGCGGTTTGGCACGCATGTGAACCGCGGATTAATTACACAGTTCAACCATGGCGGTGTGAAAAAAGGTTTGACTGATGATCGTTATCTGCCAATATTCAGTCATCATTTATGCTTTTCTAGTCACCGATTTCTGATAATGTTAGATTGTGAACCAATCAGTGTTTAAATTGACACAACAGTGGCAGCACCGCTAACTAACAAATATTGTGTCACATGGATGTGACCACATAATGTGACACAACACCCATTTTGAATATTATTATGGTAAATGGACTGTTTCGACCACTCAAAGCGCTTTAACGCTACATGTCATCATTCACCCATTCACACACTGATGGCAGGGTGACAAGGTGTCACCTGGCCATCAGGACTATCTAACATTCATACACCCTGCGTGGGCAAATCGTGGGTTAAGTGTCTTTCCCAAGGACACACCGACATGGTCTAGCAGAGCCGGGGATCGAACTGCCGATCCTTTGATTGAAGGACGACCTTGCTCTACCACTGAGCCACAGTCGCCCCATATTATCCCATTAAATATCTGTTATCAGTTGCTATCACTGTCATTCTACTACTTCAGACAGCCCAAACATTGTTAAAGTGAAACAGTTGCAGTTGCAACCATGCGGTGAACACCGACATCCTGCCTAAACTGAATTTGTCCCTGTTTTCTACTACGTCACCTGACTTCCTCCTTTGCTCCCGCCATCATTGCTACGGCCTCTCTAGAGTTTGGCGAAGTTCTTTTCTTGTATTCGTGTCAGTGATAATAGATGATAGTGGACTTCTGAATTTAGTAGCTCGCCCCTTCAGACCCACATCTTTGAGGCTGAAAACCGCTGATGAGGCCCATTCAATTACCTGATAACATTTGAAGCGAGACAATCTCAACTCAAGGTCCACTAAGGAGCTTGTTCCTAGACCTTTTTACCATTACACAATTTTCATCGTTATGTTACTGGAGAATTTCACACTTTCTATTTTTGCTGAGCACTTTTAGGACTTCTTATCCGTGTTGGTTGAAAAGTTCAAAATGAAAGTTTCATTTTTTTCGAGCTTGGGAGCACTTGTTTGACAAAACGATAACTTCCTTGGAAACTACGTTGATTTTTAATTGGGCTGTTAGGGTCGCCAACATACAGACATTCATTGCATCAGAATGTAAAGAAGTTAAAAAGTTTTGTTTATATAACCTATAAACTTGTCCCTCTTCAACCATATGTATATCGAGGCTCACAGAGAGCGAAACGGTACATTTTGATCTGCAACCAGCAGGTAACGTGCAGTAAATCCCTTCGTCATATGGCTGGTCCCACACACTGAAACATAAAGAGGCTTCTTGAGTTGAGCTCGGCTACTAAAGGCCCGGCCGAGCAGCAGGAGGTGACCTGAACATCTGGACTAGTGGGAGTTCTGATGGTGATCTGGTGAACCTGTGGGCTGGCAGTGAATCCACTAACACCCACTTAAAGAAAAAAACAAAAAAGTTTTAAAACACATTCCCATGCTATGTTATGTGGCCAACTCATGAATATGTAGTGAGCTCAAAAAAATTATCTTCATCGTGGTTCTCTTCCTGCCAATTTCATCTTGGCGCCTTCCACCGTTTCCATCCACCAGCAGAATGATTGTATCATGCATAAAACATAAAAGAAGTATTGACATAATGAATGATATACCTTCCCTTTTAAAACATCCTCGTGTGACTGATCCTTGGCCCATTTGCTTTACAAATCAGCATTTCAAAATGTTCCTGCAAACCATCGAGGGCTGCAGGAATGAGTCCTAAAATCGTAAAAATAATTAGCATGTTTGTTCTTCCGGTTCCCTTGTCTCTAAGTCAGTGGGTTTTTGGAGTGGGTTTTTGGTTCGATGCCTGAGGTCTGTGGTTAACACAAGCTTAATAGATTTTAAGATTTTGTTCTACGACATAAAATACATTGGTACATTCTTAACAAGTGGCTAAATGAGACGACTACACAACCACTTATAAACCCAGTTAGCTTAGCGGCGGCGACATGAACTCATGCGCCCGTGGTGTAGTTCCTTTATTAGCCTAACGTTAGCCTGTATTGAATTCAAGTGCTTAAAGTGGTGTTCATTTGTGGAAATATTTTTATGCTGAACAAAACATGTCAGAGTATCATAAACTAAAGCTTATTTTCTGCAATAATCCAAAATCCCATGTACAAATCCCATCGGGATTTTAGTCGAGGGAACCAGTGCGATGCTAACTTGGACTTGCCTCTGAAAAGATGTCATCCCTGCACCACTCTATTGCTTTCATAATTATATTTACCACTTCCTTTTCACTGTTTGCCGGCTTTCTCTTAGACTCACAAAACCGCCCCTTCTCATTCTAACACATCATTTACCTGAGCTAACAGCCTTGTAAATGAGCTATGTTCTTCACCCACATTCAGAGGTCAGATACTCCCAATTTCGAGTCCCGTTTTCCCCTCTCCGACCCACTTCCATCCGGGCCTGGCGTGCTGCCCTATGCAGGCGCAGATAACCCCATTTAAATACATGAGCTGCCAGGGGTTGGGCCGGGGATGGAGTCTCCATTAAGTTGGGTAATACAGCGCGACGCTGTTTAAACAAAGCTCCTCAGCGGGACTCTGCCGCAGTTCTACCCCAGTGCCTGTAGATTCCTCACCGGACTGGACTGTAATGAGGAAGGAGCGCCTCAGAAGCCCCCCCCCCAACCCACCCACCCCCAATAACCAAATCTACCCCACAGATCTGAGCAAGGACACAAAGATGAATTAGCCACATGGAACTCACAGAGGGGGAAGTGAAATAGGCAGATAATGACATAACTATTAATTTGCCCTAATCTTTGGCTTTCCTTTCATCACTTGTGCCCAGCAGTGATTTTCATTTTCATTTTCTTTTTTCTTACCATACATGGAGCGACATTTTGTTCAATCTCCTTGGAAAAAGGAAAGGAGTGAAGAGGTGTGTACAGTTGATGAAGTGTGGCAGCCTTTTACTCAATCTGCACTTTGGAATAACCTCCCCCCCACCCCCCATCCCCCCCGCCCTCCTCGTCTCTGTCTGATTGAGAAATTACATCAACTGAATGAGACACAGAAATCAATTCAACCTCGGGAATCATTTTCAGTTCGGGAGCGTTTACCGGAGCTCGTCCACTCCCCATTCCGCCGGATCGCTCCCCGCTAAAGGATATTTCACGAGGTTGATTTCAGTGTTTTCTCTCAAAAGGTCATAAAAACAGGCCGCACTCTGCGATTTGTAACCAAAAAAGTTGTTGACTCGCCAGTTTTGCAAAGCAACACATTTATAAGACGTCGACTTGAACAGAATTAATGGTGTTTTTCATGCATGGCAAGACGGATTACTCTTTTTAGCTTCACCGCAGCCTTCATTGCAAAGTTTCCGCACCATCTTTCATACGCTTTCCTCGCTATTAAACTTCTAAAGTCAGCAAGCCGTCTGCATAGCAATGAGCGGGCGAATCAATGGCGAAGTGAGGCAGCTGGAATTATGATATTATCTACAAGCGGGCAATTGTACCGTTCTGAATCGATCAATCACGGAGCGGCTTCCGCGGGAAATGACTCAATTACTGCACCTGTCAAACTCACTGTGGTCAGACGGAGGAAGTCGTCGCTCTCTAAAGTGTCCGACGGCGTGTTGGATTATGAAGGCTTGTATTCAGACGGTAGCTTCGGTTTTCAATCAGGAAGGGATAATGACATGAAATAATCCGGCAAAAGTCATAATACTATATGATGGAGGTGTTTCAAACCTTTCAATATTAACGGGTATATTCACGCAAATAAACACGTTTCCACACCGTCCTATCGTGGTGTCTCTTAAAGGGACAGCGTGGAGGATTTGGTGGCGTCCGGCAGTGAGGTTGCAACCAACTGAACCCCCCTCTGCTCAACGTGAGCCGCCGAGTGCGAAACCGTGACAACGCCGTTCGCCTCGCTCAGAGGCCGCCCGTACTACAATAACCCGACTGGAGGAGCAAGGGGAAATCAGATGGCGGCTGCCGGTTCCACGCCGTTGCCCTCGGCGGCTCGCGTTGCCAAAGTGTTCACAAGTGCATCGGGAGAACCACTGGGGCGTTCAGGTCGCGTAATAAAACGTGGAAAGGTTCTCACCAGAGCCGGTGTTTGAAAATGACCCGACTTCTCACTCATTTTAACAGCTCAGTAAACATTTTAAACATGAGTTTATGATCTTGTTTCAAATCTTCTCCAATGCTGGTGGACTGCCAAGAGTAATGGAGAAATTGTCATTTGCTTTGAGCACCTCAAGGAAAAAAGAAACCTCCATTCACTTCACCGTGGACAAATAAAACCTATAAAACCGGCGTCATGACAATCCCAGATGTCTTTCCCTGAATGTGTTTCATTTACCACACTGTCACTGAGTTCGGAAATCTAATTTTAGTTCTGAACCAACTCAAACTATGAAAAAATAAAAATCTTTCTAACAAGACAACACGTCCCCTGTTGTTGCCTCTGTTCCCTGGTTTCTCGTCTCACTTATTTTAAACAAATGACAGTCTCATAAATCACAACGTAATCCGGCTGTTTTGTTTTTGTTGTAGGAAAGAAAAATAAAGAGATTTCCAGTTTAATATAAGAGTAAATAAATGCAATAATCTCCGGGACCAGTCAAGATATTTCCTGTGGGCTTGTACATTTGGAGCATCTCATTATTTCACTCTGTTCTCAGATTCTCAGAGCCCACCCACCGTCTCATGCCCACCAGGGTGCTGCCCCTCGGCTAAAGGTTAACCGGGTTAATATCTGTTTCATCATCGCCCTCGCTTCATTTGACTGCAGCCCCCTCCCCCCTCCCCCTCTGAGTGTTAAGGGGTCTCATGTCCGCACACCCGCGCTGGGATTTACACCCCGCCGGGTCGGCATGATGTAAATCCATTTGGCATTTTTATTAGGCGCTATCGAGCTGATGCGGGTGGGGGGGAGGAGGAGCAGACAAATGGACGTAGTGTGACCAGAGTTTGCAGACAAATCACAGTCACAGGGAGGACCCGATGCGATCCGTCTGTAGTCGGGGGGGGGGGGGGGGATGGGGGGGTTGATGATTAGAACTAAAGCAAATTGAGAGGCAAGCTCATGCTCTCGTACGCTCCATCGGCCCTGGTCCACGGCACCTTTTTAAATCCATCTTCGAATCAAAAAGTCCGTACCGATGTGAGGTAAACTGAAGGAAAGAACGGAAAAAGGCTTTTATTTTGGGGGGTGAATTCAGTTCAGCATCACAGGCCTGTTTCTATCGATGCAACACATGCGTCCTCTGGAGTCACACCACAGACTACCTAAAGGTAGTTTGGTTTGCTGCTAAGCTGTTCTTCTTTCATTGGTAAAACTAAATACATTCAAATGACGAGGACGGCACCACCTGTGTCCATGCCATGTGCAGAACGCAGCTTCCTCTTCCCCTACAGCTGACCCTTCCCCTCCAGCTGACCCTTCCCCTACAGCTTCCTCTTCCCCTACAGCTGACCCTTCCCCTACAGCTTCCTCTTCCCCTACAGCTGACCCTTCCCCTACAGCTGACCCCGTCTACGTTCACCAAGATCCGACAAAATGGTGAAAGTGAAAGTAACGCGTCAGCGCCGCCATCGGCCTCAGGCCTCGGGGACGGTTTGACTTCTGCCCGTTGACGCAGCAACCCGTCATTGTCGTCCCACGATCCGCGGTGCACAAACGACTTCCCTTTTGACCGACTTCATCACGTCACCAACGCTCCAACGCATCCACTTAGTTACGCGGTTAATAATACCAGCAGCAGTGGCGGGGTTGAATGACATCAAAGCGTAGCCTGTTTCCTGTCGGTGTTTGGAGCATTAAGAGATTAAGTAAGGGTTCAGTTATTAAAGACGTGTGTTTGTAGTTCCTCGCGTCCCGTCATAAATACATATGATTCACAAATAATCCCCCCGCGACTGCTCACCAACATCTGTCGGCTGATGAGTCACTTCTGCGCGTCGAGCCCCTGAGTGTGCACGCGCTCGCCGTCGGCTGACGGGTTAAGAATGCCCAGGATTCTTTTAGGGAGCTCCCGCGTCTTTTATGGAGGGGGTGATGTGCAAACAAACTTTCACAGCGTTTCCTGTCAAACTCAGGGCGTCAGAATCTTCACATGTCCTCCTGCTCATTCCCGCGAAAAAAGAAAAAAAAATGTAATTAACACTGCGGGTTGAAGGGGATTCAGTGTGGTTATAAATATGTATCCCACGTAGACTTGCACAATTACACACGTGCAGTTCTCGCGAGGACATATGGCGGAGGAGGGCAAGACATGAAGAAGCCGTGTAGTTTGCGAGGGGACGCCATTGGCGAGGCTCCCCTGCTTTCGCATCCTCCCCGCATCTGTCGGGCTGAGCGTGCACAGGCCCCCCCCATCACTCCTCCCCACCACTCCCCCCCCCCACCACTCTCTCCCCCCTCCCCGCAGTACGCTGCAGCATTCAGCGGAAGCCTCCCGATGTCAGAACCCTCCGCTGCGCTGTGTGGATAGGTTCATTATGCCGTTGTTTACCTCCGTTTCACCGTTGTTGGGTGTACTTCCAGCACGTCACAGTCTTGTTTGTTCTGCTGCCATACTTCATCTCCCGACTGCAATTCCTTTTTTTTTCACTCAGTCATTCACTTCGTCCTTCTGCCTCTGTGTCTTTTTAGTCTTTTTAGTAGCTGTAACCAGCAGCTGGTGCCAAACATATCTAAATGTGCTTGTCTCACTGGAGGACATGTCCATGTTTCTGATTAAACAATAATGTAGTGTCTTTGTAGTGCTTTTTACATTTTAGTTTTTTAATCCAGCCCAGTATCCCTACAAATAACATCTCCATTGGATGATTCTGTATCCCACGATTTATGTCCAAGCCGCCGAGAGTGAAAGTCTAAGGGTGGCGGATGGGCGTGTAGCGCATTCGACTTTCATGTAGGAGACCAGAGTCCCGCCACACAGCTACTATTAATGTTGTTAACCATGACCTTTCACATTCTCACGCCTATCTGTTTCCGCTCGTAACATGCAGTGTCTTTTGAAAATAAACTTTCAAAGTGGTTTACTTGAAAAGCAAAACTATTTGGTTAGGTTTAAGAAAAGATCGTGGTTTGGGTTAAAAAAAAAAAGAAAATTTCTTTCCAATGTCCCTTCACATCTCCTGAAATCCTCAATAGCAAAATTTTGTGGGGTCTCTAAAACTGTACGACAATTATTGGTCACCTGCAACTGTTGGGGGTGGGGTGGGTGGTCGGGTCGGGTATTTCGCACAGTTTCTTTCGTAAAATAAGTATATTTGTTGCGTAAACTTGGTTTCACATGGGACACGAACAGCAGTCTGCCGGGTGAAAGTCCGTGTTCGTTTGACCCAACCAACCATCTACCCCCGACCTCCTGCCTCAGCTGATTTACAAGCTCTTTATACCCCTTATAACCATCTAATGCCGATGTGTGGAAGCCTGCTGCGTCGGTATCTGAAGGCGAGGCCCACTGACCAAGCCTTTGTGTTTGAAGAGTCAGGAGTCAGAACAGGTTGGCCTTTTACCCAATTTTCCCCACGTGGTTTAGTTGCCCAGCTCTCACCATGCATTGCCAAGAGTTTATTAATTTTCACCCCGATATCCAACTTACCTTAACCATACCGTAGTGGCTGTTTGAAAAAAGCAAGTTTCATCCAATGTGACCATTCTTGGGGGGGTAGCGGGGTCGTGCCGTGATGATTCCTAATCTACATAAGCGGCAGAAAAAAGTATGAATGGATCACATGGATATACACATTATAAACTTCTGAATGGGTAATGAAAGTCATGAAGTCTGACTAAAGCAAAAAAAAAAAAAGCGTTGTGCCACTCTGTTTGTGCCACTTGTTGTGGTGGAAAATTCTCTGAAAACAGCATTTGAATCATTGTGTCAACATCCAACATGATGCGACACTAATTGCGGCGACGTATTCTCATTGGGATCGGTTCAGAATGTCACGGCTGAATCTATAGGTTAAGGGCATCATATAGACAATCAAATCAATAATGATTGATCGGTGACACCATGAATATATACTCAAACAAACGGCGCCGGTCGACCCGCGCGCCGCTTCTACTAAAACTCAAATACTTGGCCCCACAAATGGACGTAACCCCGGCGATCCGGGCGGCACCTCCTCACTCTGGGTGAAGAGAAGTGACCCCAGACAGAGCGGGTCGATTGGCATTCCACGGTCAGGGCCATCCTGGAAATCAGAGGAGTCTCATCTAATCAATTCAATCTGGGCCAGCAGCACGTCCGGGGGGGGGGGACGGAGGGAGACAGCGGGAGAGAGTGAGAGAGGCCGAATAATCAACAGAGATGAGGGCCCCTATGATGTTTCTTTGAATTGGGGCCCCCCAAAACATTGATCCCTCGTTTCACAACACCAACAATTATGATAAATAAGCCCATTAAGCAGCAAACTGCGCGGAGATCTGAGGACTCCGTGGACTTCTGGCTCTGCTGCTGTTGTTTCTTTGCCGCAGGTCCGACAGCATCTAAAATGTGCCGGCCTCGGCACGGCAGGCCGCCGATAGATATCCGCCCCCGCCGCCGCCGTTGTGATTGCAGTCGATTTGTATTCGAAGCAGCCCGCCGAGGCTGTAAGACGAAGAGACTCATTGTACATCGTGTCCTTTCATTTATTACAGCTGACTAATGGCGCCCGGCCGCTCGCTGGTCCTCTCCAGTGCGCCGCCCGCATTAACACAGCTTCAAGTCGGCTTCAAGTCGAGCGTATTTGCTCAACTAAAAAATGCTCCAAACGGATAAATGCACCAGCAATTTGAATCGGGGAGCAGAAGGAAAATAGAAAATAAAATTATTTTATTTTTTTTAAAAAGCAGGTGTTTCAAAGAGTGGAGCTAAAAATAAAAAAAATGTTGTGCGTGTGTTTATGAATGTAAACAGATGTAGCTTAAAGTGCTCCCAGTGTTATGTGTATTTGCAAGTACGTCTGTGTGTGTGTGTGTGTGTTTGGGTTCTTCTGGGAAGTGATGAATCACCTCAGGTCCCAGTGTGCAGCTTCTGGGACTAAAACCACAGAGCGTGTGTGTGCGTGTGTGTTTTTTTAATAAGTTGACCCGGGGCGCCACGGAGGTTGCAAAGGTGGAGCTTCTCTCCCCTGAGATGACTTGTCACAGATGGAAAGACAGAAACACAGGAGGAATGCCAAAACCACAGGAGTGTGTGTGTGTGTGTGTGTGTGTGTGTGTGTGTGTGTGTGTGTGTGTGTGTGTGTGTGTGTGTGTGTGAGAGAGAGAGAGAGAGAAATCTCCCCTCACCAATTTCCCTCCTCTGCCCTTTTTTCTCTCGAGGAGGCAATTTTTCCTCAGCGATGCAGAGGGAGGCACTTCACTTCGCTCCCTATCGAATCTCATCGCGGCGAGGAGGAATCATTTCCTACAAATGATGCGCGGTCTTAATTGAGCGGCGTCTACTGTAACGAACAGAACAAGCGAGTGAGGGTTCTGGTTATTTTCCGGACTTTAACGCACACCGGTGCATTTTTAAATTGCAGCTCAATGATGAATATTGGTGGTCCAACGGATCACAAAACTCACGGATCGGATCGGATCACGGATCAGAGTCACAGATCGGATCACGGATCAGAGTCACAGATCGGATCACGGATCAGAGTCACAGATCGGATCAACGCAAAAGAGAAAAAAGGGAGCAAAAATAACTTTTAGAGAACCCTGATCCCGTTTTTTTTGCTGCCGATACTAATTGCTGTTAATTGCCGATCCATATTGGCAGATACAGATCCCTTTGTTGCTTGATTATGGCAGCTGGTCCAGGAGGCTCATCCATCTCTGAAGTCAGTGTAAACCATCAAATATTCTGAATGTTATCCTTTTAATTTGTTATAATAATTTAGAGTGGTTGTTTTCTTCCTCGAACACATTTCAAATGATTGGGAAATAAAAGATTGTATTTTTATGGATTAAAACAAATCTTGTCATTAGTAGTTTTGATGATGTATTATAAGCTGCTTAGAGCTCAGTGTAAACATAATTCATAATTCCCTCTCTAATCTAATTGATCTATTTATGTTGTTGTGAAAACATCTCCTTCAAACAGCCGGATTCATTCAAGTTTCTCACTAAATCTACAATTTACGAGATCACATGTGAACGCATCACGATCACGTTGTAATTTACCTTCGCCCAATACTCATTTTCAATGAACAGAGCCTGAACGCATCACAATGTAACTGAATAGAACCTTCGTTCTCCTCGTGTCAGTTTAAACACAGATTGGTTGTTTACAATGTAACATTGTCAGAGATCGGTGACTAGAAAAGCATAAATGTGATGTCCTGATCTCATATTTCACTGAATATTGGAGGCTGTCAGTTCACACTGTGATGGTTAACGTTAAACTGTGTAATTAATCCGTGGTTCACGTGCGTGTTGAACCGCGAGGGGGTGATCCGTACTGATCTCGGATCAACCGCGGTCCGTTACTCCACTAATAAATATGCATGAGCGCAACAATACTTTTGTTACTGTTGGTCAAAAGCCTTTCGGTGTTGGAACAGCCCATCGGATCAGTGGTTACACGGCCCCAAAATTGTTAATGGGGCCGTGTAGCATTGACTGGCCATTGTCAATGCTACCGACCGATGATGCCTCCCTCCGCAGGCAGCGTCGGTAGCTAACCCTAGGTTAGACATATTTTCATTAGGACTGTAACTGTCTTTTTTTTCTTTTTTTTTGTTTACGTTAAAAGCATCTCGAATGAAGCTTTGGATGTCCCAAAAAAATATTTTACAAATTTCTAAATTTGAATGAAATTAGTTTTTTATTAGTCATTTTTTTTAATCAACTTTCGTCAATGAATCCTTGTCAGTTTCGTTAAATTGCTGCCAGCTGTGTGTGCCTACACACCTGGTGTGTGCCTACACACCTGGTGTGTGCCTACACACCTGGTGTGTGCCTACACACCTGGTGTGTGCGTACACACCTGGTGTGTGCGTACACACCTGGTGTGTGCGTACACACCTGGTGTGTGCGTACACACCTGGTGTGTGCGTACACACCTGGTGTGTGTGCCCACACAGTTTTTTAAATGTCAGTGAAAATAGAGTTTTTGAAAGGCTAGACGCCAACAAACCTCTGGATGATTCGTTAGATAAAAACATGTTGCGGCATTTGGAAATGATTTCATCTTCTTTTCAACGACTGACTTTTGACATTCATATAACATAAGGTCTATGAAAAAGATTACCGTTGATTCATTAGTCGAGGTGTTGGCAGCTGGCGGCATGACATGGTGGTCTCGGCCTTGTCCGTGTCTGAAATGTTATGTCGAGGTGTGTTTTCTAACACAGGCTTATTTCTATCTAAAGAGCTGAATATACCACTATTGTGACTGTCGCAGCGTGGCTACTGCGTATGAAATGAAACCGTGGCTAACCAGCACATTAATGGGAAACCCTACATTTCAAAACACCTTCACTGAAATGTCTAGCAACAACCCCACGGCATCAGCAAAAGAGAGATTTTTCAAATGAAATCAAGAGAGAAAGAGCAGAGTTGAATGAAAATGCAAATGTAATGGATAATACAGGAACAGAAAGGTGGGGCGGAAAAGGTCAAAGAGAAACGGAATAAAAAAAGCAAATCCTTTTTAAAAATAACATTTATTAATGACATTGTTACTGTCGCATAAACTCCTGCTTGCTTCATCAGCGGTGGCGACAGTGAGCCCGGGGCCCGGGATGGGGCCCAGGATCGGGGCCCAGTATGGGGCCCAGGATGGGGCCTGGCTGGGGCCCGGGATGGGGGATTGGGGCTGGGATGGGGCCGGGCTGGGGGATGGAGGCCGGGATGGGGGCAGGGGGCTGGGATGGGGCCGGGATGGGGCCGGGATGGGGGCTGGGGGCTGGGATGGGGCCGGGATGGTGGCTGGGATGGGGGCTGGGGGCTGGGATGGGGCCGGGATGGGGGCTGGGGGCTGGGATGGGGCCGGTATGGTGGCTGGGATGGGGGCTGGGATGGGGCCGGTCCAGACAAATGTAGCTCGGGGAAGGATTTTGTTCCCAGTCCGACCCTGGCTGATATTATGCATTTAGCACACAGTCGAGACTATTCCAGAGGAGCCCGGCACCACCGATCAACCAGGAAGCCAGACAGCTGGAGTCATAAATCATTTATGACCTCATGAGACGTCCCGTTTTTATACTCGTCTTTATTCATGTTGCGTCTGCTCTCGCTGACGGTCTGATCTACAACGTGTGTGTCTGCATGTCTGCATGCATGGTATGTTTTTTTATTTAACTTTAATTTAGCCGGAAGGTCCCGTTGATGGGTTTTTTGTGTGTGTTTTTTCCTCTAACGTTCGAGGGACATTATTTGGAGTGAGATAGGTAGTGAATTATTTTCCATCAGATTGTTCCTGATATAGATATAAAGACAGTGATTTGGTGAAACCGTTCAATATGACTACATACAAGATGATTGGGGCCGACATTATTTTTAGCAATAATTCTAATATATCTCACCTTGTACACAGTCATGTAGTTTATTAGCCGAAGTAAACTTCCACAGCAGCGTTTGTAGCGCAATGTGTTGCATGGGTAAACCACGAGACGCTACTTTTGCTAAAAAAGAAAGTCCGAAAATGATTGGCCCCGCCAACCGGACGTCTCCTTTGTAGAAAAAGTAGAATGTCGAGTCATAAAAGACCAGTGTGAGAAGAGGTCTGTGTGGCTGAAGCTGTAGCAGCCTGGTGTTGTCAGGCCGTGCTACACCTCTGGTCGTCAGGTGTTTGGCCGGGGAAATGGACACGGTCTTCATGTTTTATGGGGCCAAATCGGATATTGGCAAAACGTCTTCCTTCGATGTGGCACTTTTAACGATTGGTTGAATCGACGAGGACAAAATAAAATCCTATTTAATTTCGACATTTTAGGGTGGAACCGACCTCTGATACAGGACAGGCAGACCGGGAGCTACCAGGGATATTGGACGATTAATCTGCTTTTTCCTGTTTCCGGAATACCGTTGCTATATCAGCTATATTGCTTTCAGACCACCCTTTAACTCCCGGTACGTACTCTTGTGTGAATCCCATGCAGTCTGGATGCTAAGCGCTTTCATATATATCCTTCTCTCTGCCGGACTCAACTAACCCACACATGGCTCATGCATGTTTATCCAATGTTATTTAATCTTGTGACTGATATATTTGCGGATCATGTGCATGGATTTAAAAATAAAAGCAGAGGGTCTTTATTCTTGTAGCTAAGCCGCATGAACCAGGGAAATATCTGGAGGTGCCAGATGGCAATAACTCAGCCTCATCATGCAGTAATTTGTAAGATAGCACAAAGAAGGCAATCCAACTTGGATTGGTAAAAAACGTGACATGGATTGTTTGCATTATTTTCATTTTATAAAGCATTGGCTGATTTAAAGACAAAAACGAACAAAAGCGTAAAAAGCGTAACCTTTTGTAACCAGAGCCTCTGTTTATTCTGATGAACTTAAAGTCACTTATCCCGCTCAAATCTTTCACCTAAATCCTCCTCCCAGCCCTCATTAAGAGACTGTCTTCTTTTACTTGCTTTTTACTTATCTGCCTTCACACTGTAATCACTTTGGAGTTTGCACTTTACGTCCCGAGGATCACTTGGAAACAGTGCAACCAGTGCTTTTAGGTCTGTGGACTGACAGCAACTCCCACAACTCCAAACAAACCAGCAGTGCGCTGCTCCGCTCGGAGTGCTACGGCGATGAATACACTGACACTTTAAACCGGTGCTGAAGAGCCCGGTGGACACCGAGACAGAGACAAGTCAAACGCCAGCCAATTATTTAGTCTTCTTCGACACAGCATGGTGTTTATTTCGTACATTTTGTTCCCATGACAAGTAAAATGGATGATAAAGCAGGGGATGCTTTAGGGCGTGGCTACCTTGTGATTGACAGGTCGCTACTACGATGTCGTCGGGTCACTTTCACAGCGTGATTTTTAGTTAATTGTAACATTTTGGACGCCTTAAAAAATGTCTTCTTTAGCATTCAGCTTCACTTAGCTCCACACTGTCGAGTCCGACGTCCGGTTGCAAAAACCAAGATGGCGACGGCCAAAATACTTGAGTCTTCAAAACCATCATGGTCACAACATCCGCTCCTTTTAGTTCCAGTTCATAGTGAAGACCAAGACAGAGTTAAAAGGACTCCAAACACATAGTAAACTAGTGATAAGTAACAACATGCAGCTTGTTTCTGAAATCTCTATTTCAGCATTGAGAGTCAGAGCGTAACTTTAAAGTTCTGTTTTGTTTCATAAAAAAAAAATACTCATACATATGTTTATGCAATTAAACATTTTTTTTTTATAAATCCAGCCTTAAAACATGACCTTGTACGTTGAGCAGTTAATTCAGGTTGTCTCTGCAGGGCTGGATATAAACTCGTGGCCAAAGACCGATAGGAAAAGCTACTAATCTGCATCGACGTTGCATCTCGTTGTCTCCTCTGAGTCTTCTTTTTCATCTTGTAAAGTCAGTCCCCAAACTCACTGTAGTGTTCCTCTTTAGCACGCTTGTCATCCTCCGACTGATTAATCTGTTTTTCTTTGGATTTCATCTTCTTTGTCTATTCAAGCAGTGCGGCTCTCTCGCTGCTCACACAGTCTCACTTTATTCTTCAATTTAGTGCAAACAGACTTCTTCGGCTACAACAAACACAGTGTTTCTCTTATTGGAGGGAAAAAAACCAACAGTGGGAGCTTAGAGGAGCAAGAGGAAAAGTCTGACACTTCTGGGTGATGACGCATTTCTTTTTTTCTGTTTTTTTTTTTATTTCACTGCTATTTGGGTCTAATTTAAGCTTTTGGTTGCGTTGCACGGCCGGTAGCTGGATTCTCGCCATCGCCCCGTGAGACCAATCAACGAGCAGTAGCCAAACAACAATGGCGGCTCCTGACGAGGAGGTTAGCACAGATGCTGCAACAGCATCGGTTCAGGACCGGAGAGACACTGAAGGCTTTTCATGTTTTTTTAGCTCTTCTCCAGACTGGCTTCAGCTACAGTATGATTGACAGGTGGTTCATCCAATCGCCTGTCAAGTATTCTTTGAAAGTTGGAAACAGTTTCCAGTGACGCCTTTTGAAACTATCTTCGCGCTTCAAGTTAAGTTTGGGCCAAACCACGTGGACAAACGCTCAGAAGATGAGGCATCAGCATGTGTTGCTACGCGGCCTGCTAATGTGTACTTGAAGACACATAACAGACTGTACTGTTCCAAAACCATCAATCAACAGTTGTGCAAACGTGAAATGATCCCCACTTTGTAAAGCCCACTGCTGGCAGTCAGACGGCAGCTCCTCTGGTAAATCACAATCCTTTTCTCGCTCTCTCTGATCTTTGAAGCCACAAAATGAGTTAAGGCTTGGAAGAGGATTTTGAAAACCGCCAGAATCAAGAATAGAAAATAAAGAAAGAAAGGAAGGGAGCACTCGGAGAAAGTAACAAATGAGTTCTCATTGAGCACAAACTCTCCTTGATGGAGAGCTGGTACTCGGGCGTTGCATCAGCGTTGTTTTTTTTAATTGCAGTGCTACAGTATGTTCGAGCTAACTCGCATCGCAGGCGGGTACATCCTTCGAAAGCATTACGTTTCAAACAAGCATGAAAGCTCGGCAAGTGCGGTCGCAAGGGCAACAGCAGGAAGGAGTACAATTAGAGGCATCTCTAAGACGCACAGTTCTGCTCCCATCTGCGCCCACAGCTGTGTAGAGATGACAGATTTAAGTGCGGTAAAACAATCCAATGTTCAGTCTTTGGTGAAAATCACAGTTGTTTTCTTGATTCTCACCAAAAGACTATTCAAGAATAAATGTTTTTAACAGTAACATATGTTTTTGTGTCAAGAAATCACCAATTTTAAGGTGGAAAAAGTTCAAAACAATAAATATGGAGAAAATAAGCCGCTGTAGGTCACTACGCCTACGCCTGGGACAAGATTGTCAACCTTGCTCTCCATCCCAACTCGCTAAATACAGATGTTTGGTCAGTGGCCGTCGTCGTGTGACGCTGAAGCACCGGGGAACCGGGCTTTCACCCAACTCCACGGTGAATCCATCTGCGTCACAGCAAGTTATTTAATATAAATGGCGAGAAAGCCTGGTTAGGGAGGAGGTCGGAGTGGATGATTAGCTCAAACAAACACAGGACTTTAACCCAGGAGACAGCTGTTCGTGCGCCGTTTGAAACTAAGTTAATGCAAACCACAATCTTTTCCTACGACTAATCCAGTACTTTTGTTGCTTAAACCTATTAAAGTTAACCAAAAAACTACGTAAACCTACATTGGATGTTTATTTTGATAAGCGACTGTATGCATTTAAAGAGTGGAAACTGTGCATTTCCTGGGAACTGCAACGCCATCCCTGACGCATCCAAAACTGACCCAAGAGCGGTACCTATCATATTTTTGCCATATTTTGATGTGTAGGGCCTCTGACCAAGCGTATTTGACGAAATGGGAGCGAGTGATTTTTTGATTGGCTTGCTTTGGGCCACTGTGGAAGTGGTCTATCCAAAAGCTTAAAGTGACATCAAATAGAGCATTTGTCATCATACAAGGGAAATGCAGTTTTTTTTTGTTGTAGTTCTCAAAGGCCAAATACATCTCTACAAATACAACATATCACAAAATATGAAAATAAATCAAGAGCAATCAGGAATATGTGTGTTTTATTTGTTATGAGGCCATTTGATAGCAAATTTCTGTGCTGCTGCACAACCTTCATTCCACACTTTCTTCTTTCCTCTGGTCAGCAATCCCTCCCCCACCCCCTCCTCCCCTCTTCCTCCGCCTCTACAATCTCCCGCTCACCTCCCGCAGTCTTGCTCCCGGATCACAATTTACACAGCAATAAGGTAAATACGGCGTGACTGATGGGTGAAAGCGCGGGGCTAAGTATAGCCCGGGCCCTTTGTACTCGTACCTTTCCAGGTCAGAGGGGCTCAGGGGATTACAAAAGCAATTGTACACCTATAGCCCTACATCAAGTGATAGAGCCACGTGTGCTCCTTCAGACCATTAGCCCCTGGCGCATTGGTGGCTTTGCACTCCCAGAGTAATAATCACAGAACATACTCCACACACACTCATATTCCCTCGACCTCTTAGCGAAGCATCGCAATGCATCAGGTCTCTGCGTCAGGGGCTCCAGTTGCGATTTTACTTTTGATTGGTGGGTGTTTTTTTAAAAAGTAAAGCTTTTGGTTGATGAACACATATTTATGTACAAGCTTGATTTGTCTTGGAATGTCTGGTAAATTCATTCCACAGGTGCTTTCAACAGCTGTCCCCCAAATACTAAAACATTCATGCATCCACCTCTTCTTTTCTTCATTCTGTACTTTTCTTCAAAGTAAAATCAGCAGCATGACGATCTGAAATAATATTTAATATTTATTTTCAGCCGCCAGTTGGCCCTCTAGCTGTCAGGGATTTGTTAAATTTTTTGTAGTTTTATTATCAATTTGCTTTCTATCAAAGACGGCACAAAAAATTACATCAGAATTCTAAAGATTTACACATGTTTATGTGTTTGTATACAAAGTGTAAACCAGGATAATCAGTACTATACACAATATAGTAAGTACACATTGCCTTTGAACATCAATTGCAGTTTTGCAAAATCGTCAAAAAAGTGATTTTGTATTTTGTTCTTGAACGGTGATTGGGTTGCTGCTGCATCATCATGATTGGAAATCCCTTCGACCAACACATTCTCACTCCCAATTCTTTAAATACCGAGGCATGGTTAGTGGACCGACACTATGACGCTCTAGGTTCCCCTCGAGAGTCAGTTTTGGTCATGAATGGCATGTTTCCGCTCACAACATGCATAGTATCCTTTCAAATAAACTTCCAACGAAGGTTTAGTCAGTTATTATTTCTACTTGTTTAGATAACAAAACTACTTGGTTAGGCTGAGGAAAGGATCGTGGTTTGGGTCAAAATAAGTAAGTCTGTTACGTAAGATAAGGACGTTTGTGACATACCTTTGGTATGTAGCGCTTGTTAAGTACGCAAGGTATGCAAAAAAAAAGTTAAGTAAAATAAGTCAATGCTGACAAAGAACAAGAACAGCTGTCTCCTGGGTGAAAGTCCTGTGTTTGTGTGACCCAGCCCTCCACCCAAATCCTTCTCCCTAAACAGACTTTCTTGCCCGTCATTTGCTTTGACAGGGATGGGTTTACTTTGGCATTAGTTAAAAGCATAGATGGTAGAACACGTTATCGTGACATCACCCATTGGAGAGACCTGTCAATCACAGTAAGCCCCGCCCTAAAGCATACCCTGCTTTATGGTCTGTTTGACTCTAAATGGACCATAATTTACTAAATGAACATCATGCTGTATTGAAGAAGACTTGAAACTAGAGATTGAGACCATAAACTCATGTTTACAATGTTTACTGAGGGAATAAATCAAGAGAGAAGTAGAGTCATTTTCTCATAGACTTCTATACAATCAGACTTTTTTTTTTGCAACCAGAGGAGTCACACCCTGCTAGTCAGTAGAGAGAATGCAAGTTTGAAGACACTTCCGCATCAGCTTGAAAGCCTGCAGTGTCTCATGCAGATGTTAAAGTTAGCCTCTGTATCAGACGCCAAAGGGGACTGACCAAGCATCAGTATGTGATGAGTTGAGAGTGATAACGGTTTGCTCTGACTTCGTCACAAGTCCTCCGATCAAAAGGACAAAAAGGGCTTGGCGAATGACCCAAACTGATCAGATTTGGGGAAAGATTGTGGGCCTGGTTACAAGAAATCAGCATTGGCAGTTGGTAGAATACTGGTGTCCCATCGCAACATGGTTTGTTTGACCCCACCGTTCACCCTGACATCCACCCCAAGATATTCCTTCAGTTAGGTCGAGGATTAGTGACGCCACAATTCTTCTCGACAATAATGGTCACTATTTACACAAAAAACACAGGTACTAGTTCTTTGCGTTTGAACAAATAACTAATTTTGTCTTTTTCTGCTGACAGCTGTCTTAGTCACTGTAGCGGTGGAACTCCTATTGCTTTCAAGCCAAATAAAACTAAACAGCTAAGCTCCTGCTCAGCACTTGTAGCTTGTAACTGGCAATGATTTAGGTTCCCACTCCTGGTCCTTTTTCTTTTTCTTTATTTCTCTGTCATCTGGTTTCTCTCTCTCCAACATTTCCTCTCATCTCCCACTCATGCTAGGAGCGGTGGCTGCTCTCAGCAGGGTGTCCATTTTGTAAGTGCTGCAGGAGTTTGTGGAGTGGCAGCTCGGCTCGCGGGGCAGCAGAGGAGGAGGCGATGATGAAAAGAGTGAGGGATCCAGCGCCGGGGGTAGGAGAGGAAAAAGGCAATAGTCTAGTGTGGATGGATGGAAGGAGAACAGAGGATGATGCATCATGTCAGGGAAGAATTGGGAAAGGGGAGAATGGATTGGAAGTAGTGGAAGGGATCGGCTGATCAAAGGCCTTCATGCCCCATTCAAAGATCAACTTCTGTTTCAGAAATCTAATTTAGCCACGCAGACCAACGGCGTTACATTCAAGTCATGATTTACTGCGCGCCAAAGTCGGCTTTCAATTTCCTTTGATATATATTTGAGTAATACAAATTCCAACATGTTTGATCAGATCTTTATCTTCAAGTCTGAGGGTATTGCGAGCGGAGGGAGAGAAGAACAGGCATGGAACTTATATCCCTTATTTGTTATTCATGCATAAGCTCCAGCTCCTCTTGCCTCATTCATATCATACTTCAAATGATTTGGCAATCAAGCCTCGGGGGGTGTACTGGAGAGGAGGGGAGCGGAGACAGGAGAAATATTGCTCTGCGTTTCAGCTGTTCAGTAATTATTTCTCAGGCAGTGGAGAACACGGCCAGAGGCTGATGAAAGACCAGTAGATCTTGAGGGTCCTCTGAGAGCCTCTGTGCTCCACGAGAAGTGCTCCATTAACTGATGCATCATGGGATTCCTTGCACTCTGAGCTGGACAGTAGCCCACTGTGAACCCTCTCGTCGGCCATCATATGTTCTTTCTAAAAGTGGATTTCTTTCAGCCATCTTGTAGAGTTTGTTGTATGGGTTGAGGCGAGTCTGTTGACCAGAAATTCTTCATGTTCTCATTATTTGGCGCCTTGAAGTTGTTTTTTTAAGACATGCTAGTGGCTCATGGATAGCAATGTTGACCTGTCAGTCGGTTAGTCCACATCTTTGGTCCAGACCGAACACTGGATAAGACATGTTTAGGCCACCAAAATGTTGCAATTAACGGACCATAATTTACTAAATGAACATCATGCTGTATTGAAGAAGACTTGAAACTAGAGATTGAGACCATAAACTCATGTTTACAGTATTTACTGAGGGAATAAATGAAGAGAGAAGTAGAGTCATTTTCTCATAGACTTCTATACAATTGGACTTTTTTTTGCAACCAGAGGAGTCACCGCTACTGGCCAGCCCCTGCTGGCCAGTAGAGAGAATGCAAGTTTTAGGCACTTCCGCATTGGCTTCACTTTTCAGATCCGGAGGTTGCCATGGATACACATCCCTACTAAACTAAACAGTTAGTGGTTTTAAAAAACCAAGGAAGGCAGCATTTCCACAGCAAAAAGGACGGAAAGAATAAGATGGCTCGCCAATAATGCAGGTTTCTAAATATTAAAAAGCCTTAAACAGTTTTGTCAATCAGCTCCTTGCTATATGAGATGGGTCCCTACATGAACACACAACATTCTTCCAAAATGAAAACATTTGGCAACGTTTTATAAATCAAAATCTGATGAGTTGTTCTGATCAAACCACATCTAAACAGCCCTGATGACGCACTTTAACTTTAATCGTAGTTCATTTATTAATTACTAAAGGGCATTACATCCACCAAAGAAAGAAAAAATAAATCAGTGGCTCATAGTTATGAGATTGTTTCTCATCACAAGATCCGTATTTCAGAATTGTAAGATAGTTAGTCACATGATATTCAAAAGTCATAATTATGAGATGCGGCCTCCATTTTTATCTTCTTTCAATTAATGAATATTTATGTTAGAGAGAAATGGTTCACGTTTGAAGCCATTGTTTTCATGAGCTTTGCAAATCTATAATGAGTTAGGCCTTGAGACACAATGTGCTTTAGTGTGTAACCCTGAATATTAATAGAAATGTTTAATAAAACTATATAGGGCCCTTTCATTGTATTGGGGTGGAGGCAGAAATCTCAGAAACATATCGCTTTTATCTCAAAATACAGACAAATACAACCAAAACTGTCTGCTTGGTTATTCCACAGAGTGAGTGAGTATAATTTGGACGATTGACCCTTTTAAATGATTGGTTAATTTGCGCACAATGTTACTTTCCTGTGGGACTGCGTGCTTAAAATACTTACCTCAAACAGACCTTTAAATCTGCTCGGCCCACGGGAGATTATAAGTTGCCAGGTCCAAAGACAGAGTTATTATAAACCGCAGAGAAAAGCACGGCTGGTGAAGAGATCATTTGATTAAGGACATGGCGAATAAGGAACCACAAAAACGCAACACAACTACCTGGTGTGGTTTTCTCAAAAATCACGATGGTTTGTCTTAAAATGAGGTTTCGTTATTTGTTGTCGTTTGTTTGTTTGTTCTGTGTCTTTATTTTTAAATGTTGGACACCCTCTACTTCTCTCACACCTCCTCCCAGTTTGTGTCAGTGATAAGTCCGCCCACACATATGGTCACAAACTTCAGAGTTGGAAGGCTTTCGCTGTTGAGCGGCTCGGATTACAATCCTTCACCAGTTGGAGGGCCTTGACCAATCCATTCATGGACCACATGTTTTTTTAATACCTCCTGGATTAGTACATACACGATCGAACTTCACCGACATACTAATGAGTGAATTAAAACAGCCTTTTGTTGTTGTTGCTGTTTTTGTTGGGGGGGGGGGGGGGGCTGGATTGTATGTGAGCAGAAAGTAAAATGATGCCGGGAAGATAAGGGATCCGTGTAATTAGAAAGGGATCTGGAGTGGGGGGTCGGGAGGGGGGGTGGGGGGGAATATGCGAGAGTGGTGTACAGTATGCAGGGATTAGTTTAGATTAAAAGCAGTGGTAAAGAGCTCTGCTCTCTAACACTGTTCCCTCATTTGCCACAAAGGAGCGAACACAAAATGTTCTAAAAGCACAAAAACCAAAATGACGCTATTTTTATCCCTTGGCAACCTGGAGAAAGTCGCCTCTGCTTTTATCTTTTCATAAAAGGCCCTCTCCCACTGCCAGCATACATCACCCGGGCCTTTAAATAGAGGGAGGAGATGCCAAGCTCGTTATTGCAGCTTTAGTGTATTTGTGGTAGTTTAGGAATGTTCTCACTTCTTCTCTCCCGTCGTGGCTGAGCTTCTCTGCCGGGTACAGTGCTGATTTTGTGCCTCGCGGCCTGTGATGTCACGGGTGAGCTGTGCGTGTTGGCAATGCCACGTGTCTTTGACGGGGAAAAAAAGGACATACAAGATCTGTAAATAGTGAGATGAAATAATATAGAGTAAATTTAGCCAGAGCAGCTTACTCACTGGAACGAAAGGAATATGAAAGGAGTTGCCATGATCAGGGGAGGAGCGAAGTTAATCCATGTAAATCTTTCATATCAATTTCAATAGCAAGCTATGCTAACCTAACAGTGCTGACCAGAAAATCCAAAACAGAAAATCTTTGTGTGTTACAGCTGTCACACTATCCCCACTTTTTTTTTTTTTTTTTTAATAGCCCGCCTGTGTATGAATTATTTCACTAAAGAAGCAGGAAGAAAGCTACAGTCAAAGCTAGCGAGCCTTTTTTTTTTTATTCTTTCTGGTGTGTCACGGTCAACGTCAAGAACTTGCCGGATAACGACATAACATTTTCTTAGTTATGTACCCGTTACTTTTTCAGTCTCTTTTTCAAACTCTCAAACCAGAGTTGGTGAATGTTGGGACAGTAAAAAAAGACGAATAATTAATTATTTAATTAATTAAGAAAAATAAATTCCTTTGGAGTTTGAATTTAATTGTGTTTTACAATGATCAGCCAGTTGAAATGACAGTTTCTGTCAACGGAGTCTTGTAGCTTTGAGAAGCGCATATAACAGACGTTGTTTATTCACAACTAACTCGGTGAATCAAGGTTTATTTCAACCGAACCAGAGTTTAGTGATCGTCAGAGCAGAGGAAAGACCAGAGGAAAGGGGGTTGTGTCCGGTGGGAACGGGGCTTTAGAAAGCCTGCTAGCTTGGAGAGCTATTGACCAGCAGCGTGTTCCTAGCTAGCTAGCGTGTTCCTAGCTAGATGCAGTAGTTTGCCTACTAACCGCTTGCCAGTAGTCACTACCTCACTAAGCGGCCAGCTATTAAACACAGACACACGGATACACTTTGCCGTGTGTGGTTGGAACACGCGACTTAATTCAGAATAGTCCACTAAACACACTGAAAACACACTGAAAATACTTTTTCATTGGGACTATGGAAAGCAGTTCCACTGGAAAACTGACTATTTAAGATTTTGAGTTCTGTATTGGTCCCTTTAATAAACCTTTTTCAGACTCCCACAGATGTTGTCCGCCACTGTGGCCGATTAGACCTCTTATGGTCCATTTTTTTTTACGCCTTACTCCTCCTCACTCAACAATCACGGTGGCAGAATAAACCATCGCGGTAAAAACAGAAACGAGCCCAGAGCCCAGAGGACCACGTGTGACTTTTTTTTTCAGAGACGAAAGACGACGGAAGAGACAGCATGTGACTTAAAAAAATGAATAAAATCCCTCATGCTTCCTCGTCAGTTGCTCAACATGTGCAATAAGAGAAGGCGCAAAGCCCGTTGCGTTCTGGGTAGAGACATTTAGATTAGGGTTTTCATTGACGTGTCTGGCTGTTTTGCAGCCCCCGGTAACACATGACACTGTGGATAATCTGCTCAAACAGCTCACAATAATTAGAACCATCTATTCACACGCATCAACCCCCCCCTCCACCCTCGGCCTTCATTTCCTTTAAGCATCCATGCCGAAAACATGTGCCAACATAGATGGAGTGCCCGCATCCAAACTGACAATTCTACAATGCGCGTCAGCGGCGTAAAGGGCTTTGCTCCGCGCGGCGAGCTGAGTCAGCGGCGGTGCATTTGTTCTTTATTTTGATTACTCGTACTCGGTCGCGGTACATGAGCTCTGGGAGAGCTCTAATCCTCTGAGAAGGTGTTTCTTCTTTTTTTTTCGCTTCAAAAACAAATGTGTTATTTGCAATGCAGGTGACGCCGCCGTGTTTTTGTGTGGAAAATCCTAGTATTACACAAAGCCTTACAACCTTCTTGGAGTCATAAATTACAGGTCCATTCCAGTCAATGCAGCCCCCGGCTGCAGCGCGCTGTGGGCTTTTCCTGTTGCGTAACAGTGTAATAATCTCTGGAGGTCAGGGGGTCAGAATCAGAATCTGGCTCGTTGCCAAGTAGGTTATTCACATCCAAGGAACATGCCTCGGTTTTAAAATGGTGCACTAAACATGTTAAGGAAATAAAAAATACAATAAAAGGGCCGCAAGTGTCAAGAACATAATTATAGAATAGAAAGATTGCAATAAAAAGATATTAAAGCTACTATCACAAATATGTCCGATATAACTGTATCCTGGAATGAGAGCGATGTACGGTTCGTGGCCCCACAGCCGAGGGCGGAGCCACAAGAGTCGGCTCGCCCTGAATTTGTACGCGTTCGCTACCAACTCGCATCTTACCTCGTCGACTGAATAGAGCTGTAATTTAAATGCGTGGTAAAAATGACTTGGTGTCTGACTGGAGTCTGGTGGCTTGATGTTATGTACATCCATAAATTAAAATTATTGAATTGAACGGGGCATTAGAAAGCCCGCTAGCCCGCTGAAACTCCCGGGGGGTGAGCGTCAGTGTCCTCCTCGATTCGGGCGGACACGTTACAAAACGAGGCAAAGTCAACATTTCTGTACCTGATTTTTCTCGGGTATTTTTTATAAGCCACCGATAATGGCAGAAGTAACGGTTTATCAACCGCTTACTAACGCTTTACAAATCAGTTCCAAAACAATTAGTGAGAACAACCTTCCGGGTCGTCGGGTCGCTCTGCTCGTCTTCCTCCGGCGTCACGCTCGCTGCTGCGTCTGAAACCAGTTCCCCTCGCCCCATTCCCACGCCGAGTGGTTGACTCGTCATCATTTAGAGTCGGCTCTGACGGCCGGAGTGCGTTCATACGTTGCTCAGCTCTTGGTTTCATCAGGAGGACCGTTCCATTTATCTTTTGTTGTTGACCGACTGGAGTGGAAACACGAAGGCCCTTTATTGTCCCGGCATTAATAAATATATATGATAGGCTTTATCATCACTACCAGCGAGAGGTAAATATAGATTTTTATGTTTCTTTCGACGCCCCGCTTGATATCAGTATTTCAGCGTTCGACTTGAGTCACAACAGTTCTGTCGTAGCGTTGATGTGGAACGCCAGGCGGACACACGAGTAAATACTCACAAAAAAGTGTTGTTTGCTTGGTTTCCTCCGGTGTGTGTGTGTGTGTGTGTGTGTGTGTGTGTGTGTGAGTGTGAGTGTGAGTGTGTGTGTGAGAGAGAGAGAGAGAGAGAGAGAGGCAGAATACCGACCGCTAGAACACTCGGACTCAAACCGACAAAGCTCGTTGTGCACGATTCCCGAGCCGGGTGTCAGTCAGGCGGATAAGTATTAAAGTCACTCAGGATTGCACTCAGAAGTCAAATCTGCACATCTGCTGTCGTCTCTCCACCGCTCGGCATCCGGCCCAGAATTGACTCTCCTCTTTAGAGCTGATTAGATCCCCCCCCCCCCCCGCCCCCCCTCCTCCCTCTTTCTCTCTCACTATATGCACTCTTCGTCTATCCTTCACCCTACAGCATACACCTAGCTATTAGCCCCTTTACCAAGCATCTTACGGTTCACTCCATATGTTTAATCCATACGCTGAGCTGGTAATACTGGGGGGGGGGTGCACTAAAGTATGTAAGCATATTCACTAATCCCATTCACACCGTTCGCCGAGCACGTGACCCGTTGACCCCCCCGGACCAGACGAGAAGAACGCTTTAAAGAAGATCTATGCGGCCTTTGACCCGACTGCCGGTTCGTCCCCGCGCGGCTGCTCCCTGGACACGATTCACCAACGAGCACGTTGCGTTGCATGCAGAGCTATTTGTATGATAATGTGAAACAAAAACAGACTCCGAGGACCGGCCGGCTGCGTGCGGCTCAGCAGACGGCTGACATAAGCACTTATTGAAAGTCGCCAGAGAGGTGGCGAGAACGAAGGGAAATGGCCGCCGCCGGCGCTTCTTTTCGCCGCGTAAATGTCATCTTCGCCGTCTCCTCGATTTATTTATTTATTTTCCCCAGCACTTTAAAAGAGGGCGCCCGCGGTCGCGGTGCAGGACGCGGGGGTCTCGTGTGCTCGTTCCACGGCGAGCGGATTAATGAGAAGTCTCCATTCCGCCCACTCCCGCTCCCGCGCAGTCTTTAGAAGAGGCTTCCAACACATTGTGGATGACGTGACATGATGTAACACTCTCCCACCTCAATTCATATCTCTTTGTTCAGGTGCCTTTGAATAATGGGAATGCACTCAGGGCTCCGCGAAGCTTGTCTGGAGACATTACCGACAAAATGCTTCACCCGGAGATAAAACACAAATGCACGGCGAGGGCCCGGCTGAGCATGTGCTATCAGGACCGAATATGAGGCATTAATTAGTTGTAAATCTATTGCAGCAGCTGGGAGCCGAGAGCAGTAAAAAAAAAGACACCCTGCTCAGTATCAGAATCTTGGTGGTTTATGGCGGTAACCCGTCCATATTTGGGGATTTTAAGTGGCGCACATCCCCTGAAAGCTGGGAACCTGAAGATTAATCTGAGATGCAGCTCAGCGCTGAGCGTTACTTTAGTGTTTATGCCTCTGAGCTGGCGACAGCATTTTCTTCTTCTCCTTTTCGGGTCGTCCATCTGCACGGAACATTCTCGTGAACGTAATGAATTGAACACAAACGTCCACTTGGACTCGAGGATGACCTGATTTAGAATTTGGTGGTCGAAGGTCACAGTGACCGCACATAATATGGCCATAATAACTCAAGAATTCAGATACTAGTTATGACTGTCACACAAACATTGTGTTGACGCTGGACGGTAAACTGCAGCACGGCTGGTTTGAGGCGTTACGACCGCGACGCAGCGATTCTGGTTCGAGGTAGAAATCTGAAATAAACATTGTGTTGTGTTTCTCTGCCTATTTAAATGGTAAACGTCCATAATGGCACAGAATATGATGATGGATGTATATGATGGCCATTTCCATGCTCAGTTATGTTTCATCATTAGGTTGACGCCATTTATTATTATTTCTTTACAAAGATTTGCTTCTAAATTTAACCATTTGTTACCACTCAAGAATTGATAGAAATTGTCAAAAATCCCTCCAAAATACCACAGAGACACCGAGACCTTGGAGAACACCAGAGAAAAACCCACGCTGATTTGGTCTGAAAGCCTTTTGTTGTTTGAAGATTTACGTTGGGCAATAATTAGGTTGGATGGCGAGCACTTGTGTTCTGGAAAGCTCTCAGAAACCCCGTGTCACCAATGTCCCGAGGAAGTACGTCCTCTAAATGTCCTAGTTTGAGGTTCATAAGAAACGTAGATGAAAACATGTTATACAGTGACGTCAAGTTTAAAAAAAAAAACACTCTCACTGTGTGAAACGCTGCTACTATGGAGACTAACGTCATCACGCATTAATACGCATATAATAAGGCTCATTTGAAAATAAATGTTGCGCTACGGTTCAGTTTCTCTATGCTTCACTGCATTGTTGTAAAAAAGAAAAAGACCACATGCTAGCATACGTCTGACTTGTGTAATTGTGGTTGAAATAAATGTGATTGACGGTGCTGTCAGATTGCTGCCAGTTCGCACCGTTAGTACAGAGTAAAGATATGTATTGAAGCAGAATATTTAGTTTGATTAAGAACTTGTGAATTTCTGAAAATATTACATCCGTCTTTCTCTCGTTAGCGAAATGAATGCAAAAGGTTTCAAACCCAACGGAAACGGGTCAGAGTGCTTTGTTGCAAGCTGGGTCATGAACTAGTTGGGATCTGTGCTCCTCTGCCATCCACAAAGAGCAGCCGGGCCAAAACTCCCAGAAACCCTCATTCATCTGACCCAAACATTCATTTGTTGGTCGAGGAAAACCGATTGAAAAATAACTCTATCGAAATATTTTAAATACATTTATGTCATTGTTATCTTCCATAAAAAAAAAAAAGAATAGATACATCGTCAAGATTGTTTTTCCTGAAGACATCTCCTCCCTTTCCTTTCTTTTTATTGTACGAGTCGACGCTCAGGCTCAGTCTCTGGCCCTGACTGTAGCGGACAGACGTTTTTGCTTCCGTGTCTACAGCCAGATATCGAACCCTCTGTCGGCCCGAGGCTGCAGTCCCGTAGCCGTGGACCACTGACCTGGGACCTGTCTGTCGGAGAGGAACCTCACAGAGATCGAGAACAAATCACACTCTTATTAGCCGCAGGTCGCGCTTCCCCGCAACCCTGTAAGTGGGTGTGGGTGAGACTTGTCATGTCAGCGGTGGGAGAGAGGGAGAGAGAGAGAGAGAGAGAGAGGGAGAGAGAGCAGCCTCCTCTCTGCTCTAATACTCTCCATTGCTTCATTACGGGGGACAGCGTGGCTGAGTGTCAACGTGGGAGAGAGAGAGCGAAGGGAAGAGCGGCGTTGATGCTGTCACTCGGCTGCCATTATGCTGAAAACAACCCACACAGTGGCAGACGGAGTCAAAGAAGAGCCATTATTAATATCCCCCCCCCCCTCCCCCTCCCCCCTCTCCCTCTGAAATGAGCCTAAGAAGAAGAAGAAGCAGCATATGGACTCTCATTGTCCGCTCGCATTGAAGTCCCCCTTCTTTTTCTTTTTCTTTTTTTCCAGGGACATGAAAGCAGCACAATGATTTCTATTACCGGACCTTATCAGGCGCTTAGCCAAGAGATTAGCGTTGGTAATTCTCTCTTCTTCTTTTTTTTTTTTTTTTTGGTGTAAAGATCTTTTTTTCTTTTTTGTGTAATTCAGAGCTTTTGAGGGAGAGAGGGAGGGAAAAGTGGGAGACGGAATCATCAGTGTGGAACGGGTCCTTCGGTCAATAACCACATTTTGAAAAGGTCTTTTTTTATTCAGGGCGTGTTGCCAAATGAGAGTCAGCCGGTGACTTATCAGCACCCCTTCAGAGACCGGCTCTACCGAACCGACTGTTGAGACTCCAGGGACCATCCAGTCGCTGTTGACTCGGGTTTCAGCGGCCTGGAGTTTTGTTGTCGCCGACAGCCACTCGATGGGGGGGGGAGAAGGGGGGGGGGGGGGGACTGCATCATTCAGACCGATACAATGAAGCCAAGGGCGTAACCCCCCCCCCCACACCCCCACCCCCCACCCTCTTATTCATTCTGCTTCTATACCCCGGCTTTTTTCTCATTTACTTCCTTCAAGAGATATTACGTCTTGACCACCGCCCCCCAACCCCCCAACCCCCCAACCCCCCACTGGAGTCGGCGCCACTGCGTGTTTTTAATCATGTCTCTCCTTCATCCGCACGGACTCGGAGTCCAAGTGGAGCTGGACGAGAGAGAGAGAGAGAGAGAGAGAGAGAGAGAGAGAGAGAGAGAGAGAGAGAGAGAGAGAGAGAGAGAGAGAGAGATTTACCCAGCCTTACCCTGCCCCCCTCCCCACCCCATCCCCCCAGGGAGGATTTTGAGGCTACACATAAGCCTGCGTACATGCTTGGACATGCTTTCCACGTAATCCGGCAGACCGCAATGAAATGTAATGACACGGACTGTCGACGGAGGCCCCCGAAGCCCCCGAGGCCCCCGAGGCCCCCCCCCCCTCCTCGCTGTGGTTTCAAATGGAGCCATGTTGGGAGAAAAACTCGCGCTCGTCTCACCGGTTTCTGCTGCGTGAACTGCAGCGCTCGCGGTGCGTTAAGCCAATGACACAAACTCCTCTTTACGAAGAACCATTTAAGCACCGAATCCATTACGTTTGCTTCAACCCCCGTTTTAACAGGGGGACTGGGCGACTTCCCAGTGTAGCTATCTGCAACAACCAGATTATCCCCCGGACAGATTGGCCGAGCCGTGGATCTCTTTTACCTCCAGGTAATTATTACTGCAGTTGTTTTGTCGGCTGGTACCTGTCTTTAGTCTCCACGGGGGCCGAGTCACTGAGGCGAGAACTCCAGAGGATGAAAGTACATTTGTCTCGCGTCGCAAGGTGTCCGTCAGTCGGGGGAGGGGTCTGGGTTTCAGAAACGGAGTAAGGGGGTCTGCCCTCGAAGACCTGCCAGTAAGTAAAACCGCCAGTGACTGACACTCTCTCTGTCTGTGGGATCAGACTGTTTAGCTGCAGTAGAACTCAGATGAGGACAAGTTGCTCATGTAGAGTGAGAAGCCGCCTGCTGTTTGTTTTTTTTGTCACTGCAGTCCGTTTTACTCATCATTGACCTTTTTTCTATAAAGTGTTGCACACATTTTATAGAAAAGTTGGCAGAAGAAAATACAAATTAGTGGGGGGGAGTTATGTGAATATTCAGAGGGCACATAAACGTTATGTATGCTGAACCGTGTCTGTTACACGGCTGTAGAATCTAAGTACGCCGTGGCACTTGCTCCGCCACTTATTTTTCTTCGACGAGTTGGTATCCTGCGTTCTCGCGCACACAAACGGCACCTTGACGTCGTCTCCGGCCGGCCGTCTGTTTCATACGCGCTGAAAAGAGCGTTGCAGAACCTCAGCGGGCTTCAAACAAAGTGCTCGTCAGGTCATCCCTCTTCTGATGGCGAAATCAGAACCAAAACAACCCTTCAGGCGACGACTCCCGTCTGGCACTCAACGCAATGGTCTCGGACTCCGTCCTCACTTCTAAATGCCTTGAGGGCATCCCGATGCCCCAAGAAAAAGTCCCCCTCCCCAAGTGCACCCCATCTTTTCCTCCTCCGTCACTTACCCCTCGAGGCCCGCCGGCTCGTGTATCGCCCACCATCACCAACATGACAGGTGGAGTTAGCTTGACTGCCATGTTTATTGTTCTGTTGACTGGGCAGCGCTAATGGGGCCTCCGCGCTGTGCCGGGCCAGCAGGATTACCCCCGGCTTCGCAGTAGAAGCACAAAAAAGATCCCCCCTTCCCCCCCCCCACAGTCACTGACCATTTCCCCGGGAGCACACACTCGCCACAGGCTGGACTCCTGCCGTCTTCCGTTGCCCACGCGACACCCGAGCTCGGGATTTGGCCGCGGCGGATCCAAAGTCGGAGGTCGAGCAGCGCCGCTTTGCACCGTCGCAAGACAATGAAGAGGAGGAAACTATCAGACAATTTATCTATTAATAATTTATTAACCTGAAAAGCCATGACACAAGAGAAGCAACACCAGTGTGCTCTATACAGTCTCCGAACAGTTCATGTTTCAGTGGCAGTCGGGGTGTCTTCAGCTTCGGTTACGTGAGGTGGTTCCAAGTGGAGCGATCGGGGAAAGTGGAGACTGATTTGTAAACTTCCAAAAGCTCAAACTAATTAGCCGCTTGCATAACGTAGTGTGGAAGGAAAATATTTAACTTTTATGCTTAATAAATGTCGTAATCTGTGCATTGCAAATAAATCTACGTGAATTGAACTTTGATCCAATCTCTCTGGTATTCTGTGGGTGGTCAATTACTGAGGTCCCGTAAGTGAGTTCCTGTGGCGCCTCACTAGCAGTCAGATAGGAAATAGTTGTGAAGTTTATACAGAATTAGGTTTTAAGGAGCAGAATACGCAATAAACGGAAGAAATCCAGCCACAACAGTAGAGACTCAAAAAGCAAAGATTTCTCCACAGGCAAGCCGGCAAGCATGACATCTTTTCTTTTCTTTTTTTTTTTTTTTCAACTGGAGGAGTTGCTTCCTGATTGCCAGTAGAGAGAATGCAAGACACTTCAGCATCGGTTGCCGCCTGGTTGCCGCCTGGTTGTGACCGTGTTGCCTTTTGGGGAACCGGTTGTTCAGTGTTTGCGTCTCTCTTTGACACAAACACCTAAACCAGGGTGTGAACGCAATGTGACTTCTGTGTGCCGTTACACCCTTAATAGAAAATATTATATTCATAAATGGATGATGAATAATACTTTAAATTGAGTGTTTGTTTTTTTCATTTCAAGGTAATTGTTTTTTTGTTTTTCTTCAAGTAGTACCAAATTACTACTAGTGATTCTATTCATTTTTTAATTACAAAATTAGAGTGCATGTTTCACAGGAAGCAACAAGAGATGGTTGTTAGTTTGTAGTAAATAATACAAACTAACAACCATCTCTTGTTGCTTCCTGTGAAACATGCACTCTAATTTTGTAATTAAAAAATGAATAGAATCACTAGTAGTAAATACTACAAACTAACAACCATCTCTTGTTGCTTCCTGTGAAACATGCATCTCTCAAACAAAAGACTGATGGTGGAAGATTCATCAGAAAATGTGAGATTGTGTCTTCGATGAACAAAGGCTCCCGTCTCTCACAGGTAGTTAACCCTCTGGGGTCTAAAGGCATTTTCCCGATTCTTTTAACATATTTTTCTTAAATTCACCTTTAAAGGTACTTGCCTATGAGACTTACCCATGTGTTGTATATGATAATTTGCAGAACAATCTCAGCTCTCTATATAATGAGGCACCAATTGTCCTAAGGCGCTGTGTACAGGGATAATTTGGCCCTAAAGCTGATAAATTTAAGTCTGATTTTTTTTTATTCTTCAAATCTCTTGTGAAAACATAACTTTACTCATGTGGACGAACTATTTTGGTGCTTAAAATTGGTTTACCAAAGTCTTAGGTTCACAAAAGTCGTGGAATATATGGATAAAATAGTAGATAAATGTATAATAAATGTCTAAAACCAAATTTTGTAATATCGTTTTTTGAGTAGAAGTGATGTCTGTCACTCCACTTCCACCAGCTGTGAGAGGGACTGAGATCAAATGGGACTGAGTAATTACTTCATAATACAGATCAAGCTTCATGGGATGTTTGCAAATTAAACATTTTTTTTGTTTTGTTTTTAAACAAAATATTTACTGTTTATATTTAACATCTCAACCATATTTCTGTGCTGTATTATCGCGGAGATAATAAATATAAACATCGAGTAAACACCGCATAGACGTCGACCCCAGAGAGTTAAAGGGACAGTGTGTAGGGTCTAGTGGCGTCTAGTGGTGAGGTTGCGGATTGCAGACAAAAGAACACCCCTCTGCTCACTCACCCATTCCCAAGCAGGTCTGAGAACTACGGTGGCCCTCAGGCCCTCAGGCCCTCAGGCCCTCAGGCTCTCTCTAGAGGGTTCTGTACCGTTCTGGGCTACCGTAGAAACCTGGCGGTTTAACAAGACATTCTCCATCATTTGAGGTCTGACTGACGTTCCTTTGATTAGCGCCGCTCATAGTGATGCACCAAACCCCCTAATACCCTAATCCCCCCCGCCCCTCTCCCACACAGTGCATTAACTCAACATCACTTCAATATGCATGCGTCTTGAAAGACACTCGAGGAAGCCTCTCAGGCAGCCCGGTGATTTACGGTTTGCCCGGCTAATTGTCAGCAGCGCCGGTGTTGGCCCCATTAGTGCTAATGCCACCGCTGATAAAAAGAAAAGAAAAGAACAGAAATGAAAAGGGGGGAGAGGGGAGAGGAGGAGGGGGGGGGGGTATTTATGAGCTGTGGTAATGAGACTGCTGTGGACCGGGTGATAGAAGTCTCTCATGCTGACCTGATGGTGCCTCACCTGCAGCACCAACTGTTTGGGTGGTGTCGTTTTTTTTTCTTTTTTTTTCAGATCCACATTTGAAGCAAATGTTCCCTTTTCTTTCTTCGAGGGATTTGTTTATTAATTGGATCATTCAGAGAGCAGTCGGGGTGGAGAGAAGCCTTGCTATTCATTGTCCACTTGTAGAAACTGAAATAAAATCCAGAAAGTAGACACAGCATACTGTAGAGGAAGTCTTCCCTCCCACGATCAGCTGGAGCTGTCCAGGGTCCTGATCTCTGTGCAGCTCACGAGCGCAGGCTTGTCCGATATACTTCATGTCTGTCGCACTTTCTAGGGCGGTCATGTCAATAATGCAACACAAACATATGTGTGTGTCATAACCTGCCTGTAGCACTGCATGATTGTAATTATGCGCACTCGTAAATACTTCATAATGTGTTATAATTATTGTTAGAAAGCATTTTATAGTGGCTTATAAGGTCAAGCACCAGAATACGTCATCATTGCTGGTCACTTGCTGACAGTTTTAAAATAGTGTATTGTACTTCTCATAGTTGTAATACATTATACTATAACAAGACTCCCATTAATCTTTTCTTGGGGTTTATTTGCCTGTATATTGTAAAGTGACATCGCCCGTCCACACACACACACACACACACACACACACACACACACACACACACACACACACACACACACACACACACACACGAGTCAAATTTAGTTTTCGCCTTGTCACCGAATATCATATATGTAGAAATAACTAGCTATCGCTTTACTATTGTTTACTTCATTTGTTAACATCGTCGATGGAGAATAAGCTCACTGAGCATGCTCACTATCTTCTTCTCTGGTATTTGAGGTCTCGCTGGTGCAGCCTTCATCGCCGCCTTCATCGCCGCCTTCATCGCCGCCCACGTGTCCCGGCGAGCGTTTGGAGTTGTACGCGTCCATATGTTTTTAAACATAGAGGAACAAATCGATTCTGGTGTTGTGTTCGAGCAGCCGATGTTTCCTTCCATACAAGCCAGGAGCTGCACAGATGTCATGTACTACTCCCTACGTCTCTCTTTTTCTCTTTTTCTTTTACCCCAAGGTCTCTCAATTTTAGTTCCCCCTGTCCGCCCCCCGCACCTGGTCCCTGTCCGGAGCTTTTACACAAAGCATACCCCCCCCCCCCCCCTCCCCTTTCTGTTCCCAGACGCAACGAAATGTCTGTCCCTCCCTCTCTCCCCTCCTAATGAGTAAACAAGATGGAACCCGCAGCGCCAGTCGCCTGTGTTTCAAATTGAGAGCTCGTGGAATATGACAGCCCCCCTTTAGTGCTGCTCTTAGACATTCATTATCATTAAGATGTTGGTTTCCGTACCTGCTTAAGTAAGCATTTATCCCCAAGCTGTTTCGGCTTCCATCGTGTGTCTCTGTCTCTCTCTCTCTCTCTCTCTCTCTCTCTCTCTCTCTCTCTCTCTCTCCCACTCCCACTCTCCCATCCCGGTCAAATTTGCAACCAAGCTTTTCGTCAGCACTTACAAAAGGAAAGCACTTTTTTCTTTTTATACTTTTCCTGATGCTCGTCCAAGAAATTCATGGACAGGATGCATCAGAGAGAGAGAGAGAGAGAGAGAGAGAGAGAGAGAGAGAGAGAGAGAGAGAGAGAGAGAGAGAGAGAGAGAGAGAGAGAGAGAGACTTTGTGTGTGTGTGTGGTTACGTGCTTTGCATTTCTCCAATTCCCTCCTGTGTCCCAAAGACTATTACTCTAACTTTTCATCCATATCCAGTTGACAGAATAAAGACATTTCATTAAGGCTATCTCTGTGCCTGGGCCTGTTTAATGAAATGCATACCTCTGCAGCCTGCCACACTGCTCTTGGTGTGTTCGCTGTATATTTGTTGTTCTTAGATGTGTGTGTGTGTGCGTGTGTGTGCATGTGCATCTCATTAGCTATCATTTGGGATTAGTCGCCTGTACTTTTGTTGGCGTAGTATAGTCCAGTATAGTATATAGAAATAGATATATTTTCCCGGCTCGCATGTGTTCATATAACGCACTCTGATGCCAGCCCCTCTCCGAGCCGCTCGCTATAATGAGGAACTACGTCCCTCCAGGCTTCGGATTGAGAAGCGCGCGGCTATGTGTGAGAGTAATTAATGTCGGGCCTAATTGTCCGGCGACCGTCTCCTCGGACCTCGGATCCTGCCTTCGCCGCAACCCTGAACCCTAATAAGCCCACAGGGACGACCCAGCGCGCACTCAGGGCCCGGGCCGCGTCAGCCGCATAATTAGTCGGCCAACGCGGTAGCCTCAGGCGCCCACACCAGGACGAGCTCCTCGCTGCAGCAAGGTGGAGGAGAGCCTCACGTCTCACAAACGGAAGAACGCCGCGGCCGTAATGGACAAACGGCGCCAACATTCTTCTTTGATGGATGTCATTTCTCTATTTACCCAAATGATGAGGAAACTAGAGATTATTCAAATTTAGTAGCAAAGTCAAAATGTTCTGAGTGGCTGATTGATTGATGATTTCCCTCTGAACACCAAAAACCTGCCGCATGTTTTAAAGACATGTTTTTCTTTTTGTTTTGTTTTTTAAATGCCAGAAAATGTCAAATCCAGAAACTGTAAAAACAGAACTTCAAATTTCTGACGGTCCTTGAACTGAATGTGTGTGATCAGAAAAAAAATAAACAACCAAATCAAAGCTTCAAGGAGGGAATTTTCATCAAAATCACTCAGTCATCGAGTACAAAGATCATTTCTTTGCTCTTTTCTGCAACTGGATCGCCGTGATTGATTCAGCCGCTGGAGGTTTTCCGGGCACGCCCAACTGGTAGGAGACCCGGGGAAGACCCAGAACACGCTGGAGGGATTATATCTTCCAGCTGGCCTGGGAACGCCTCGGGATCCCCCAGAACGAGCTGGAACGTGTTGCGGGTGAGAGGGGAGCCTGGGTCAGCCTGCTGGGCTGCTGCCACCGCGACCCGACCCCGGATAAGCGGATGAAAATGGATGGATGGATGGATGGATGGATGGATGGATGGATGGATGGATGGATGATTCAGCCGACACCAACAGTGACTAGACAAGAAATTAGCAAAACTTCGACTGAACTACAGGCTGTACAGGAAGTGGAGCTTGGAAAAATGTTATTCCCATGGTCGGTCACCGTACTAACACTAGAAGACGACGTCGACGAATACAAGACAACGACGTCCCCAGCCCAAAATTCTGCTCAAAATTGTGATATTTCATCATAAACATGTCTCATTTCAAATTTCGCCCCAAATAAACCATTTAAAGTCACCAGTTCCTGCAAAAAGAAACATTTAATTCTGCGTTCCTCAGCGCAACTAGAAAGCCACGATTGATTCGGCTTCAGCGGTCACGTGACAACAAATGTGTGAAACTTCGTCTGCAGGTGGCTGAGCACAGAGGACAGGAGAGGCTGTCAAAATGTAAATATCTCTCTCTCTCTCTCTATATATATACAGAGCACGTGGAGCCTCTATTTTCCCCCCAACATTGGTAACACTTGTAGACACTTACTGTACATTTATAACTGCCTTATAACATCTTATACTGCACAAAACCTGTTTGAGTTCTCTCTGCTTCTCGCCGTGGTCGTGCTGTTTCCATAGACGTGCAGGACTTTTGTGTTGCTGTGACAATCAAAGCCACAGAAAACGCCCTGAAACTGCTCAGGGTTCAGAGGGTTAATAATTCCGTGTCCCGTGACAGAAGCCTGTGCGTACAGTTTGAGACGCAGTCGCCTGCGAGAGGCCGGAAACTGCTGCCACTGTCTCACTTTTTCCAAAACCATATTTCGCCGTGTGAAATCCTATTTGCAGAGAACCCTTCGATAAGAAAGTGTTACGAAGACCGGGCCAATGGAACAGAGCACAGACCCCCCCTCTCACCCCCACCCACCCCCACACACACACACACACACACACACACACACACACACACACCCCCGTTTGCCCTTTTCACTCGAACATTACACATCCTCTCTGTCCGACGTCTACGAAAGGCTACACCGTACATCCCTGTCTGCTTTTACAGCTTGCCAATAAAAAAACAAAAGTGAAATTTAGGGGGTATCAGAGCTATAGGATGGGGGCAGGGGGGGGAGGGGGTCTGAACATTATTGACAAGCGGTGCTTGTGCCCGTGTCAGCGGTGAGTGATGTCCACACCGCTGAAGTCGCATTCAGGAATCCATCAACGGCTAATAATTATGTGTGCGTTTACAACAAGGGGGCCCGGGGTTTAATGGATCGATGCGCTCGCACTCCAATTCCCACTCGGCCCATGGATTTCCTGTCATTTTCATGAAGACTTTTGCATCAGCAGAGGTCCCCTCACTCCCGGAGCTCCCTCCCCAATGAAACGCGTTAATCCCCAACTCAATGCCGCCTTTAACGGGAACCCATCCGTAATATGTTTTATCATTCTGTCCAGTTGTTTTCGCCTCCTATGGACGGACAGTGATGGAGCACTTTGTTTTATTTTTTTTTATAACAACTGCAGGAGTCCTGGGATTGGATTGAACAGCATTTACCGGGTGGATTGAGTATGATGCGCCGTCACAGGAGCTTATGAAATAAGCGGTCTGTGGATCGTTATCGATGCAATTCGTAGCCAATCAATAGCATGCGGCTGATATGTTACGCAAAGCTCGACAGGGTCACCGGAGACTCTCTCTGTCGAACGTTGCACTTCGCCGCTCCGGGGCCTTTCGCGAGCATCGGAGCTCCAGTGGGGAACAGCTCGCCAAAGTTCTTCCAGCTCCCGTAAGAACGGCAGAAAGGGAGATTCTGGTGAGCGGCCGGCGACCACACATTTAGTCCCAGGCCCGCCCCGCACTCTGCTGACGCCAATAAAGTCAGCAACTGGCCTCCTGCTGACTCTGAAAGTCAGCATAATGTACAACATCGTGCCTGAGGTCAAGTTTAAAGGCCCTTCTCGTAAAGCAACAGTATTTACTATTTCAAAGCGGCGTGGTGCAGGGCGACACAAATATATTTTCTCCTGGGATGAAGTCAGAGCGTTGACAGCTCACGGGGAAAACTCCCACCTACGGCCACACCACCAAGCAAAGCTCTTTTTTATTATTTGTTTATTGCAGTGACTCAGTTCTGTGTGACTAAGGTCTACAGTATGCCGTAACTTATGTCTGCAGCACAGTCACCACTCCGTATCTATACTGGACCCATTCGTCATCTTCCAGTCAGCGAAGGATCAAGTCTGGATGGTCATTTCTGAAGCGATTGGAAACATAACTGCGGTTGCCGTGACCACATAAATGAGATCATTTTCGTTTCGGTATCAAGGCCTTTACTCTGCTCGATGCGAGTCTGGATAAATAATAGGGGATCTTCAAGGTCTTCAAAAGTCTTTATGTACAATGCAAGGCCTCAGCTGTTACTGCGGATGCTCACTTAATGCACCAAAGTATGTTGAGCCCAGCAAGACCTCCTGCCCTTCTAGTGGATACAGAAAACAACATTTAAAGGATTTTCTGTTATTCCACATTTTCCTACATCACATTTAAGTGTTCAACATTTATCCCTTTTGTGTGGCTTCAATGACGATTCTTGTTTTTTACTCCGACTGAACTGCAGGCTGCAAGAGAGGCTGTAAAAATATTAATAGTTCAATACATGCGGCATGTGGAGCCTCCTTATTTTTCCAACATTTGTGAGCACTTGAAAAAAATCATTTATATAGATTCACTTACGTTCTTTTTGTAATATGGTTTATAGCATGGTAACTGTGTTATGCTGCACAAAAATAATTTTTTAGCCTTGATTGTGCTGTTCCCATAGAGGTGCAGTACTTTGTACACTGCTGTGAAAATCAAGGCCACAGAGAGAAAAAACTAGACGCCCCAAAAAACTGCTCGGGGTTCAGAGGTTTAAAGAAGCATCACTTGTGTTTGCTCAGGGGCTTTTAGCCAAACGCTTCCTTTCTTAATTGCGGGAAGCTCCGTGAAAATCTGTCCCCACCTCCAGCTGCCACCGTGGCTCAACTGTTGGAGAAAGGGTGACGGAGGCTTCGCTTGACTCCATGCTTTGAAACTGATCCGTGATGCAGCGAATTTCTCCGCAGAGCGAGTCTGTGAGCAAACAAAAATGTGGGACTCGCTGACTTGCCGAAGGCTCGGCTCCGAATCCACGCCGTCATGTCCGCTTCCCACTGATTCATCCTGAATTTGCATTAGAAACTAAAATCGAAAATAAATTTCAAGTTATCTCCAGTTTTGTCGGAAAAGGTCTTGGCGGAGCACAATCCCAGTGACTCATCTCCGTGTAATGCCGTGTTTCCTAAATGGGGGGGGGGGGGTTGGGTTGCAGCAGAGATTGTAGCGGGAGTCGACGGCGATAAGCCGTTGCCTCCCGCCCTCGTTGAAGGGAATAGGATTCTTGGTCCCGGCGGCCAAGTCTTACATAAGAGGAAAAGACTGGCTGAGATGCCTATCACGCCCACAGTGTGCCGTCCCTGTCCTCTCAGTCTTGCGGTGCATGTGTGAGCTGCTTATGAGCCCTTTCCTGCTTCTCTCACTTCTGTGATGCTTTCTCTACAATCGCCAATCAGTTCGGCCCACTGGGCTTCGTGTTTCTCACCCTGCCGTCGCCGCACTGCGGTGAGATCCGACTGGCAGCTCGGGCTGCTGTTGGAGGTGGATGGTGGATGGTATGGGTGACTGACATGTGGTGGATGGTATGGGTGACTGACATGTGGTGGATGGTATGGGTGACTGACGTGGCGGATGGTATGGGTGACTGACATGTGGTGGATGGTATGGGTGACTGACGTGGTGGATGGTATGGGTGACTGACATGTGGTGGATGGTATGGGGGACTGACATGTGGTGGATGGTATGGGTGACTGACATGTGGTGGATGGTATGGGGGACTGACATGTGGTGGATGGTATGGGTGACTGACATGTGGTGGATGGTATGGGGGACTGACATGTGGTGGATGGTATGGGTGACTGACATGTGGTGGATGGTATGGGGGACTGACATGTGGTGGATGGTATGGGGGACTGACATGTGGTGGATGGTATGGGGGACTGACATGTGGTGGATGGTATGGGTGACTGACATGTGGTGGATGGTATGGGGGACTGACATGTGGTGGATGGTATGGGGGACTGACGTGGTGGATGGTATGGGTGACTGACATGTGGTGGATGGTATGGGGGACTGACATGTGGTGGATGGTATGGGGGACTGACGTGGTGGATGGTATGGGGGACTGACGTGGTGGATGGTATGGGGGACTGACGTGGTGGATGGTATGGGGGACTGACGTGGTGGATGGTATGGGGGACTGACGTGGTGGATGGTATGGGTGACTGACATGACACTGCCGTTGAAAAGTCACCTGTTTTATTCTTCTCTCCTCCATTAATAACCATTTGAACAGGGGGAGAAAAGAAAATACACCAAATGTGTTATTTACAGTGTTTGCATGCCGGGGAAGAACACGTTGGAACCAATTTTCTTTTCCCCGCAAATAACCTTCAATTTTTGAATGTTTTCCAGTTTGTAAAAGCACAAGTGAACCACGACGGTGCTTCCGTTTGGGCTCGACATGTTTCAGGTTGATGTTTCTTTTCTGGGGCCCTCTGCAGTCAATGAATAGGTTTAAAGTGTGATTTGTTGTGGCAACCTTCTATTTCTATTGTGACGATTTAAGAATGGCCTTGCTTCAGCAACACTCCTCATGTTAATGTTCAGCTTGTTTCGGGCATTAATTGTACACTTGATTTCTAGTTAAATCTGCACACGCTGATGCTAAACTTCCAGTTTATTTTACCAATGAGCATATTCTTATTCAGCTGTTGCTCAGAGGGAGCTTTGTTCTTCCTTTTCATTGTTGTGTGTGTGTTTTTTTTGTCACAAATTCCGAATTGCTGAATTCCTTTATGTGCTGCATATACTGAGCATGTGTGTCTGCACGCATTACTACTATTATTTTTTGCTACACCCCTGCACGAGGCTTGAGCCGTGGTATAACACGGCGTGTATAGGAACGTGTAGCAAAGCCGACCATGACCAGGTATTCTGCCCGCCCACGTTCCAATCTGTTAACAGTTGCGAAAGAATAATTGCTTTTATCACACAAAAAATAAAATAAAAACAAGTTTCAATGATGATAATGATGATACACCAAGGAAAAGATCCTGCGAGAAATGCCTGTACATTTTAGAATATATAAAAAAAAACATTAAAATACATGTAGGTCCAATCCCAGAGGACTTCTACCGGCTATCAGAAGCCCACATCAGTCGAACCCTGCTAATTGCATTTCTTCCACTGTGAGTCTGGCCAGCTCTGGTATTTGAAAGCATCAGAAGAAAAAAGCGCAAAACTCTGCCCGTCACTCTGGGCGACCTCTCGGTGGGAACGCGGCGGCCCCCGTATCTCCTCGCTGCAGATGCTCGCCCTTTTGAACACGCCCTCATGCTCTCTCTCTTTCTCTCTCTCTCTCTCTCTCTCTCTCTCTCTCTGTCCCTTTTTTGTGTTGCAGTGCCGTCGTTCTGGGGGCTGGTGAACTCGGCCTGGAACCTGTGCTCGATGGGGAAGAGGCAGTCGCCAGTTAACATCGAGACCAGCCACATGATCTTTGACCCCTTCCTCCAACCAATAAAGCTGAACACAGGCGGACGCAAGGTAAGGACGACGCAAACGTGCACGCGCTGTTCTCTATCGGCTCGCCGGACGGCGGGAGGAGGGGCTGGGAGGGCTGGGGGGGGCTTTGTTGACTCTCCTTTTTTTCTCCTCCGCTGCCGGTGGCGTCTCTTAGATGTTGCACTACTCTGCTCCAGTGCCGGTCGGACACATTGTTTCTTCGCCGTTGTAGTTGTGATACGGCGGCGTGTCCCTGATCGATGCTCCTGGCCCGCCGTGTGTTTTGGCACACAATGTGAGCCCATTTGTCCAAATGAACACTCGGCTGGAGATAAAAGACAAAACAGTTCACCTATTCAGAGACGCACAATGGTTGTGTTCCGGTTCAAGAAAAAAGCCTCGGCTTCATCCGAAGGGCTTTGCAGATGAAAGCCAGCAGCCTAACGGCGGATTAGTCATGCATATTGTTTATTTCCTCCCGTACAGTGGTGCACCAAGGACGGCGTGCATCAGAATTCTGTTCCGTCCTGTGCCATATGATGGCAGCTAATTGCATAGCCTTCACAGATGGGCTGCTTCCAAAAGTGCACAGTTGCATTGGTGAGATTAATGTTATGATTAGTTTATGTTTACATGCCAGCAGATAGTACAGTGTTTATCCTTAGGCGGTCGCACAGCACATGGGACGCATTGCAGTTCACCACCTATGGTCCATGCTGAGCAGATCTAAAAGAAATGGCCCCATGTCATGTCCCAAACAGGGGATCTGATCTGACCAGATTGTGGTCCTTGGGACTTCCTGTTGGAGGAGTTTAGTCATGTACAAAAGTCTGTTCACCATGAGAGAATTAACTGGGAAACCAGTGATTACAATTGTCACTCTTTTTTTTTTCTCATTGGTTTCATTTCTACTTGAAATGAAAATTAGGTTCAACATTTCCTCTTTCTTTGCGAGGGCTCCCCTGCAGCTCCCTCGAGGACTCCACTTTGAGAGTGGCTTCCCACGCAGTGTGTCCGCAGAGACGGGGCACCGTGTTATTTAGGCGTCGCAAACACTAAGGGACAATTCTCAAATGTCACCGCTCTGAAAGAAGAAAACAAACTGCTTCTGGACGAATCAGTGGGCGATATGCCACCTTGAGACTGTCCTTACTGTAGCATCTGGTCGTTTGCTCATCTCGGACGACCTGATGTCGGCGTTCTCCGTAAGAAGGGACTTCTTGCAATCACAATAGCAATAGCTGTCCTAGCAAAAGAAGTAGTGCAGTGTTGTTATAGTATCGCAAAATGGCATGGCTCTGTTTGAGGTAGGAGACTGTTAAAAGTTGGCCCCAGTTGCCACCAATCAGTTACCCGGCATGGCAGCTAGATTCTCACGAAACCCCCCCCCCCCAACTTTTCGGGCTTCAGGTAATGCGTTTATGACCAAACCACGGTGGATCGGACCAATCGCCGTCCTGCGAGGAGATACTGGCAGTGTGATCAACCAACTGGCTGATTGATGGTTATTGACAGATGGTTCATCCAACACCTGCCAAGCATTTTGTGAAAGTGCTTTCCTTTTTCCAAAATGGAGTCTTCTCAAATGGTTCTGTTTAAGAAACCATCTGTCGGGTCAGGTTAACCAAGCAGGGCTTTGTAGTCGAGGTATACAAATTCTACGTGACATAATCAAATACATGGCTTGTCCTTTGTCTACCAGAAGGTCTTTCACAACGAGTTCCACACAGTGAGGTACGCGGGTTATGAACTTAGGAAGATGAGAGCGATGGTATCGGATCGGGTTCTTGGCCGAATGCAAGTGTCGGAATTGGTTTGATGAGAGAAGAAGTTGGACCCATTCGTCCATATCCCATTAGCTCTTCCAAGAGGTAGACGTTGATGCTCTTTGGCAACCGTAGGGATGCGTGCCATCTTTGAAACACTAGCAACAAGTGTGCAAAGGAAGTTTCATTGGAAGTTTCATGTTGAAGTCATTGACAGTTGCGATACCTGTTATTTCCGATACTTTCGATAGAATTTTTTTGCCCCACCTGCATTCCCGCCATGACTCGCCCTACTCTGCCTCTCATTGGCTCGTATTCGTTGCCTTCTTCACAGAATGTATTGCTGATAAACAGGATTGGTGGACGGTATGTAGGATTCATGATTTCAACTGCCATCCTTTCCTGAGGACCTTCTTTTATAGCGCTCTCATATAATTACCGCTTCCTGGTTTAAAAATGACGCTACGCACGTTGCGGTGTCATAATTATAATATGATGATGATAATAATATGGTTGACATGGTAACAATGTCCCCCTCCCCCCCCCCTCGTCTATGACAATGTCTCCCGGTTTGCTATAAAGTCATTACTCACACAGCCAGTAGCGCTCTCTCAGGTAAACATGTGTTCTTTTTTTGCCTATTTTCACAAATAACAACAGCAAAAATGTTTCTCTCACTGGTCCCTCACCCATCCCGTTCTCCAAAACATCCCCACCCACACATTGACTACGCACATTAACACCCACGCAAACCCAAGTCCAACTTTCTCGTTTATCTCTCAGAAACAGTTTCCAGAGTCCAAAAGCCTTTTTTTTTTCTTTTTTTTTTGACTCCTCCTTCCCTCTCTTGCTTTATCTCCCTCCTCTCTCTCTCTCTCTTCCCTTCTCTTTCTCTCTCGCTCTCTCTGCAGTGGCCTAAATGTAATCTGTTGTGTCTCCATCTCTCTGAGCACCTGAGCTGTCAGCCGGCGAACACGAAGCTGGCTTCACCTTGTCAGTGCTGATTCATCCCCGCTCTGTCTCTGGCTGTTTGGCAGCCAGTCAGCCTTGGCCAAACACGCCACGGAGACCGGTAAAGAGCTCCCGCCTCGGCTCGCCACGGCTCAGCTCGCCACCTCGACACGGAGAGAGCTTAAGCCCACTTTCTGCCCAGGAGGAAAGCAGAGAGAAAGATTAATCCACCTCAAACCCCCCCCCACCCCCCCCCACCCGCCCTTACAACACACACACACACACACACACACACACACACACACACGTGTGCGCGACGAGCTCCTCTTTTAATAGATTTTTGTGCCGCCCTGTCTTGTGGCTAATGAATAGTTAAAGGGAATTTAATTGACCTCCAAAGAGAAACTTTAATTAATGACGGGGAGACATGCGAGGCTATGCGCGATTGACTGAAGGAATCACAGTTATGAAAAAGGCACCATTAATTGAATATTTACTCTGCCATAGATGAGCTGCAATTACTTCAAGAGATTTTAATAAATTTAATCACTTACCCTGGGAGGTTGGGTGGGGGTGGTGCGGGGTTTGGGGGTGGGGGGTGATTTGGGAGTGTTTCCTGCACATTTATGAATAGTGCTTATGAAACAGGATCTGATGCATTTTGTCCTTTCTTTTCTTTTTTTTTTACACTTAACGCGCAGGGAATCCATTAGCGCGGTGGAACCGGCAGCGCTCCTCACATCTGGGGGACGCGGCGCTCTCTCCTGCTTTTGTTCTCGGCTGCCTTTGAAGTCGGGTTCGCTGCAGAGAAGCGTCGTGAACACCGGTGCCAGGTGGTGCGTTCCATAAAGAGGGATATTTAGTGATGATGTCTCGTTAAATGGAATTCGTGAGTTCAGCGAAAAGTCGCGCCTTCGAAGCTTTTTAATCTTGTTTTTTGGTTACTAAACAAGCTCCGAAATGCGGTGACAATCCGTGACCCTTCGGGAGGGAGTCTTTCCAACGAGCTTCTGTCTCGTTTCTTCTTCTACCTCTACTTACCTGTATACCTGATCAACCTTTGTTTTTCAATGAGGAAATCTGACAAGCGTGCAACTTGGTGTGTGTGTGTGTGTGTGTGTGTGTGTGTGTGTGTGTGTGTGTGTGTGTGTGTGTGTGTGTGTGTGTGTGTGTGTGTGTGTGCGCGCTATTGGCAGCCCCGAATCTGCTTAATTACAATGAGTGTTCGGTAGAACAACAAACAGCGGGCTCTTGGATGGCAGCTGTACTTTCACTCCGGAGAGAACAACCACATCCTCAGGTTTGCCCAGCTGGCCAACCAGCCAACCAATCAGATATCAGTCAGCCAGCCAGCCAGCCAGCGAGCCAACCAGTCGCTAAAGCTCTCTCTCTGCCCGTGGCTTTAATATTGTGTGTTTAATGGCAGGTGTGTGCTATCACTCAGGGTGCGAAGCCGCCGGCAGGCCGGTGCAGGTTCTGCTGCTTAGTGTTGGGCCTCGTCCAGGTTGGCTCACTGCAGATGTTTGCAGGTAGCTGAAGGGATCCATGCATGTGCTCCTGGACCAATAGATAATATTCTTTTGGCTACGACTCACTGAAGCAGAGGCACTACAACGTGTGTCCAGTGGGGGTTCCACAACTCATGGTTTTTACTTGTTGTGTACCAAACAGTCTCATCAGTTTAATCCCATTTCAGTTGTTGAAGGGCAGCAACGGCCTGTCACGATAACATCTTGTTTTGAACTATATATATCGCTCAAGAAATAATAGCGATAAACAATATTATTGTCATTTTAAGACCACTTCATGCCGCGATATAATATAATGATAATATAATAGCATAGTAATGGAAGTACGCCCTTTCAAAGAGTAATGAAATCATTGAAATTGCAATGTTCAAAATAGAAATATTCTAGATAAATACAAATGTAAATAAAATAAATGGCGGCAACCAAAACAATAAATAAAATGGACTCTCGGCTCTCTAAACAAAAACGCACAATCTATGCGCAATACACAAGTCTTATAATGGCAGAGAAACCCTGCTGTTTATTCTGGTATTATGTTGCAGAAAATGTGCAAACAAACAACAAGGTCATGTCCATAACCCGTACAATAAGATGATCACGTAAAATTGATCGAGGTCGTGTCCCATTTATCGTACGATGAGTTGAAAATGTAAAGAAATATTCACGGTCAAGTCCCAGACATTGTATGATAAGTGGATAAAAATGATCAAGGTCGTATCACATCCATATAGCATAAAATAAGCTGATAATGGCAAATTGATTAAAGTCATATGCATGTGTCGTACGATAAGTGTATAACGTACAAATTAGCATTCATGTCAATATATGGAAGGAGAAGTCGTTAACGTAAACAAATGATAGAGGTCAAGTCGATAACGTAAACATTGTCCAGGTCACGTCTATTATATCACACAATAAGTCCATAACACAATTATCTTGACAGTCCTGATCATGCTGGACCTTCTTGGATGAGGACTACTACTACTATTACTACTACTACTACTACTACTACTACTACTACTACTACTACTGCACATTCACAGGATCGAGCAGCACGAGTGTATTCCACTTGTGTTCGTTAAAGAAGAAACCACCTCCTCAGTGGTCGACTGCACCGTGCAGCTCGTTGCTGCTCGTTGCAGCTCGTTGCAGCTCGTTGCTGCTCGTTGCTGCTCGTTGCAGCTCGTTGCAGCTCGTTGCTGCTCGTTGCAGCTCGTTGCAGCTCGTTGCTGCTCGTTGCTGCTCGTTGCAGCTCGTTGCTGCTCGTTGCTGCTCGTTGCTGCTCGTTGCAGCTCGTTGCTGCTCGTTGCTGCTCGTTGCTGCTCGTTGCAGCTCGTTGCTGCTCGTTGCAGCTCGTTGCTGCTCGTTGCTGCTCGTTGCAGCTCGTTGCAGCTCGTTGCTGCTCGTTGCTGCTCGTTGCAGCTCGTTGCTGCTCGTTGCTGCTCGTTGCAGCTCGTTGCTGCTCGTTGCTGCTCGTTGCTGCTCGTTGCTGCTCGTTGCAGCTCGTTGCAGCTCGTTGCCACGTTTGTTCACACGTGGCTCGTGGCTATAGAACAGAATCGCTCCGGCTTCCGAGTGCGACGCGGTCCCATTCAAACTCCTGTCACGCTCCAACGTTTGCTGCTGTACACACAAGAGTCAATGGCCTGACAAGTATGCGTCTGCAAACACGCGCCGATGTCAGTTTGCTGAAGGTGGCGAATGCATTGCAATGTGTGTGAATATTCAATTATGCAAATTGCCGATTCAAATTAATTAGACACAAGTTTGGGTTGGCTGGAGCTGCGCGGTTGACTCAGCATTACAAAAGGGAGCGGGGGCCCCGTGTATGAAAAACTGCAATTACCGTCATCTGACCGAGGCCCCGTTCCCGCTTCCCGAGGTGGGACATTGCTCTAATTGCCGGAGCGATGCAGGGGCCCGGGAGCTGAAGGGATTCTGCTCATGTCTCCGGCTCCGCGGATCGCCGGACGTGTAGCGGCGATGTCGGAGCCAGCATCCATGGCAAGTCCATCTGTGAGTCTGAATCTCAATTACAAACCGCTCAGCAGAGAGACAAGAAGAAAGAGGAGACGAGACGAGAGACGGGAGACGGGGGCGGGGGGTGGGAGAACGGGGGGGGGGGGGCAGGGTAGGAGGACAGGAAAAAGGCAGGCCTGGGTCATGGCGGCCCAGATGGCCTTAAAAAAAAATTTGAACATTTCGATTGCAAAAAAGTTTTTTGCTATCTGCTTTTACTTGTAGTTCAAAGGCGACCCCCGTCAAAAACGGAGAGATGTCTTGACCACACACCACGCAACGGCAAGCAGCTGGTTGGAGACAGATGGTTGTTTAATGCTGTGGCTTCCTTATGGGAGCGTACGCAAAATGAGAAAGGTAATTACTCAGATTGATTATACTCCAAAAAAAACGAAATCCCGTGGACGCATCAGAAAGTCGTCCAAATCCAGCGTACTTCTTCAGGAGGCGCGGAACACTTTCCCAACTCGTGACCTTGTTCTATCACTTTCCCTCCCAAACGTTTGAAGTCAAATTGCTTTTTCTCGACCTCGAAGCCTCGACGTGGAGAATTTGAAAATTAGGAGAGAGTCTGGACAGGATGCACACACCGAGTAAGCAAAAATAAACTGTATTAAAAGCACAACTATACAATACCACAACAAACCCAGTAACGTCAACCTGGAGCGATATGAGAACCCCCCATGAGAACCCCACCCCAGACTCCCCCACAAACACAAATTTCCTGCTGGATTATTCTCTGCAAATATAAAGCAAAGACAAAGTGACTTCAGCATGAGAAATATAAAGGTATGTTTTGTTCACTAGAGAGTCAATAAACTCCTAAAAGAACCCTGTGAGGCCCACAGGTGTGAAATTGGAAAGGAGTAATGAGTAATTTATGGTGTTCTTGAAAACACTATGCATTTTGATGTCATAATTCATGTGTTTCCTCCCAACATGAGGTTTACCTTTCGCACACACGCTGCACTAACAGACTATAATGTTTATTTAATGTGCCCTGTATTTTCTGCTCCTGCTGCCTTCATTACATTACAAATTATAAAACCCTCATACTGAAAACATAAATATTTAAAAACACCTCACGAATATATATATTATTAGCATATATATATAGATATATATATCTATATATATATATATATATATATATATATATACGTATATATATATAGATATATATATCTATATATA
>JACSYO010000743.1:0-59929 GCA_016806645.1 Ophiodon elongatus
TTTGTGGATTAACCTGTGGACCTTTGAGTGTGTCGAGACAAACGGTGATACTTTTAGGAAGAAGGGAAGTTGTTTTCACCAACTTGTACAAAGAACATTGGATAAATAAAACAGGTTTTGCTTTCACTTACGAACGGAGTCGGTGTCAGCTATATGCATAGGACAAGAGACACGTGTCAATTTAACGTTTACGCTCTGCTACAACATTCGGAAGCTACAACAATGATATACAACCATGGATCCTGTCATGCTGAAGAGTCATACAATGGCACAGTTAACACATATGGACATTGCTCAGACTAAACAACAATAAGAAGTGTTTTGTTGGAGTTATGAAGATACAGGCTGCATGTGTTGGCACGATGGTGTGTCCACAGATTTATTTTTCAGTGCAGTGAGAAAAATGTTTCTGCGTGTGTTGGTGCATTTGCCTACTTGCTGACGGTGCGCTGGATGTGGCGTATCCAGACATTCTTGTCCTCCTTGGAGGCAGCATGGAACTCATACATCTCAGGAGGAGAGGAGTCACTGATGAGAAACATGCCTCGCTCCTGATTGGCTATATCCCTCACTATCAGGTTCTGAAGGGAAAGTACTGGAGATTTGTCCTGGATCACAGAGGAGAGTTATGTTTGAAGAAAAGTAATAAAGACACAAAGGAAAGTTGGGAGAACGTCAGCATGAACACTTGTCTTTCCAGTCATCACAATCAAACAATTGATCCATTGGTATATGAAATTGTAGAGCGTCTTTGTATTTGTAAGTGAATACTTTTTTTACCACACATGGAAAGATGTATCTCTGGTCTTTCTCCTGCAGAAACACCAGGATGTCTGTCATCAATAAGACCTGTGTATCTACACAACACAAAGACACACAACATACAAGCACACGGAGAAACCCATTCAAGTTCTTGTATAAATGTGAACACATGTAAACCTGAACCTATTCTGTACCTATCCCCAAACTACCCTTAACTAACTGAAAATACTTGTGCTGCCATCATTTTCTGTTTCCTGTTTGTCTCTTCACTATGGACTGTCCAATACAATTAAAATGTAAAGACAGGAAGGTATACTTGGGTTTAAGCACATTTTGGTTCCAAACTAGGAACCAATGGCACTTCGTCGTAGGGAAACCGGCAAAAGGCAAAAGGCCATTACAGGAATTAAAAAGCTTGTTTGGTATGCGTGTGTATTTTTGGGGAGGCTGAGACACTCCTGTAGTGTACACTGTGTAAAAGTTGAATAGAAAAAGCTCCTAAAGGCAAACTGTTTTATGCCATTATTTTATAACTATTTCATAGTTACAGTGTGTTTAAACAAATTCCAAGTTACCAATATTTTATAAGTATTTTATAATTACAGTATCTTTAGACTATTTCATAATTACCGTGTGTTTAAACTATTTTATAATTACCGTGTGTATAAATTGTACCAAGACATTGACTTAAGGACGTTATACGTTGCGCAATCGCGGGAGATCTTGCGCAACCGGAAGCAGAACTGCGCCAGGTCGCAGCAGGATGACGCACTAAAAATGCGCGTGTGTAAGAAGGAGAAAGGACCAGGGATTACCACGTGACGAGAGTTGGGCAACGAGGGCAGGCAGCGCGCACAAGGACGGACGGCGCGCGCACAAGGATTTCAAAGGGATATAAAAGCCTCACGTATCGACGTGACGGGGCTTCCGGTTCGAGCGTGCAACGGCGCAGTTTCGGGGGACTCCAATGGGACATATAGGTTTTGTTGTGTTCAGTGTGCAATTGTTTTCATTCAAAGTAAATACTTTTTAATTAAACTTCGAACTACTTTTCGGCTCATTTTTACCAGTTGAGTTCCTCATGGGGCCGTAGAAGAAAAGAGTCCAGTCCACCTTAACAACTGCCAGAATCTGCTCTAGGCTTGGACTACTTCTGAGTAGTCTCAGTAAATCGGGAATCAGTAGATTCCCACCGTATTCAGGAGCATTGAGGTTCACCAGAATACCCAAGCACTCTGTGGAGTTGCTATTTCTTCTTTCTTTAAAGATGAGGAGGAGTTTTCAACTTTGTCCAGGCCAGTTTGACTGTTTGTTGTAGAGGGGCTGAACGGAAAGGGATGGGATGATGCAATATTCCCTGATTTGAAGCGAGGGTCTCAGGACAGAGGGTGTCTTATGCTTTACAGATTGTAAAGCCCCCTGAGCAAAAAAATTTATATTGGGCTATATAAATGAAGTTGACTTTACTTGACTTGACTTGATTCACAACATTCTTAAACATCGTTATTTATCCATTTATATCGGCTTTTATCTATGTTTCTATTGAAAATTTTGTCAGTTTTAGCTACCACAGCAAAGGAAAATAAGAATATTTAGATATATATTTTAAAGTTACTACATTTTGTGTTGATTTTGTCGGCCCCTGCAGCAGTAACTTAAAGTGTGAAATAAACAATGTAAAAACATTATAATGACTTGATCTTGGAGATTATCACACAAAAAATTTAAATGACAGGTTAAAGGTGTAAATGGTCCGACCACTCAAAGCGCTTTAACACTACTTGTCATCATTCACCCATTCACACCCATTCATACACATCGACATGGACTCGCGGAGCTGGAGATCGAAACACCGATCCTTTGAAGAACGACCCCACTCTAACACTGAGCCACAGTCAACCCTATATCCCATGGGATACAATGTCATGTCCCTGTGTTACAGCGTTCCTCAAAAAAATAAACAGTGATGTGAGCCGGGCTGGCTGGGACCAAGACCTGGGTGGAACCACAATACAACAATATAGGCGATTGTCGTCCTTCAATCAGTGGATCAGCGGTTCGGCGGTTCGATCCCCAGCTAAAGTTTTAAATGTCTTCAAATATTACTGTATGATTCATCTTTTTGATTTATTTTATACTTTTTGATCTGTCAGCATTTATGTTTGATGCTTTTTTCAGACCTTTTCTGAGTTTCTCTCTCTCAACTTCTCTCTCTCGCAACTTCTCTCTCTCTCAACTTCTCTCTCTCGCAATCTCCCTTTCGCCCTCTCTCTCTCTCTCTCTCTCTCTCTCTCTCTCTCTCTCTCTCTCTCTCTCTCTCTCTCTCTCTGAGTGAGGTTGGTTGTGAGTTGAGAGCGTTAACGGTGATCTTTTTTGAGATTTATTGTTAATGTTGCGGTCAGTTTTGTAAGTATTTTGTAGTAAGGTGATATAGTGATAGTGTGCACAGGGTGCACGTGGAGTTTGTTGGGTAAGTGAGTGAATTGTTTGCAGCCGACCAGCTGGTGCTGGACGGCGTGGTGAATGCCACCATGGACCTCAGCAGGCTAACGAGGAAGCACGGGGTGAAGATCGCGCTGTGCTCCTCGTACTCGGTGGAGGACTGCAGCTTGGCCATGGGGCAGGTTGTGGGGCACGGCAGCGTGAAGTCCGCTGCCCGTATGAATAACGCGGTGGTGATCTTTGTGGACAGCGTTGAGAAGGCGAACGCGGTGGTGGCGAGCGGTGTCGTGGTGCACGATGCGCTCGTGCCTGTTCTGCCTCTCTCGGTGCCGGCGACAAGGATCACCGTGTCCAACGTCCCCCCGTTCATCAGGGACGAGGCCCTGACCAGGGAGCTGGCCAAGTACGGGAAGGTGGTGTCCCCGGTGAGGAAGGTCTCCTCTGGGTGCAGGTCTCCTCTGCTGAGACACGTGGTGTCTCACAGGAGACAGCTCCTCATGGTCCTCAGTAACAGGACCGAGGAGCTGAACCTGACCTTTAAGATCAGAGTGGATGATTTTTACTATGTTGTCTTTGCCTCTTCTGACAACATGAAGTGTTTCAGTTGTGGGAAGGAGGGACATCTTGCAAGAGCGTTTCCAGAGGCGGCTGCTGAGGGGGGGGGAAGGCTGGGGCATGGAGCCAGAAGGGTCCTGAGGGGATCAGGGGGGACCAGCAGGACGGTCAGGGAGGACAGGAGGGGACAGGTGGGGTCCAGCAGGTGGGTGAGGGAGGGCAGGGGGCCAGTCAGGTGGGTGAGGGAGGGCAGGGGGCCAGTCAGGTGTGTGAGGGAGGGAGGGCAGGAGGCCAGTCCGGTGGGTGAGGGAGAACAGGGGGCCAGTCAGGTGGGTGAGGGGAGAAAAGAGGAGGCTGATAGGGAACAGAACACAGGGAACCAGGAAGGACCCTGTGAGAGTGAAGATGTGTGTCATGATGTCATGTTGACAGACAGTGATGTCGACATGGAGGAGGATGAGGAAGGGCTTAAGGTCCCCCGTCTCAAGAGGAAGAGTAGGAAGGACAATGGCAGCTCGCGGGCCAAGAAGGGGACAACGGGCACGAGGGAAGCAGGAGGAGGAGCAGCAGAGTCTGGGTCCAGTATGGAGGACTCTGCTGCTGACAGCGACTCCTCTGACTCCAAGACTAGAGTCCGGAGGAGGGCTGGGGAGTACAGCGTGGACAGAATCAAGGTTTTCCTCCAGAAAACAAAAAACAAGAGGCTGGTGAAGGTGGAGGACTTCTTCTCCAACAAGGAGAAGCTCTCTAGCTCTGCTCGGCTCCACATGAGCAGTAAGGGCAGAGGAGGCCTCACTGAGCAGGGGGTCTACAGGCTCAGGAAGATGGTGCTGAAGATCAGCAAAGAGCTGAATGATGATGATGGTGATGGACAGTAAGGTCTCACAGGATAGACACGGATCAAATATGCTGGTTTGGTTGGTACCTATTTTTTTAACCATGACTCTTCTGAACATAGGTACATTGAACGTAAACAGGGCCAGAGACCCAGCGAAGAGGTCTCAGCTGTACCAGCTGATGGAGTTGAAGAGATTGGACGTGTTGTTGGTGCAGGAGACGCACAGCGGCACGTCCAATGAGACTGAGTGGAAGAGCGAGTGGGGGGATGAGGTGGTCCTGAGCCACAGGAGCACCACCAGTGGGGGGGTGGGCATCCTCTTCTCAAAGAACTGCACCCCTGAGTCTCTAGAGGTGGAGCAGGTGGTGGAGGGCAGGTTGCTCATGGTGAGAGTCAAGTTTCAGGATAGTCATTTAGTGTTCCTGAATGTCTATGCACCTGTTTCAGGACCTGAGCGAGTGGCTTTTTTAAAGGTTTTAAACAGTGTGGTATGCAGCGTGAGTGTGGAGGACTATTTATTTTTAGGAGGTGATTTTAACTGTACAGAGAATCATCTGCTAGACAGGAACCACCTAGAGCCTCACAGCCCATTCCAGCATGCTCTGAGGCAGCTGGTGGGGCAACATGAGCTGGTGGATGTATGGAGAAGGAGACATGGTGATGAGAGACAGTACACCTGGGCTCACTCTAGAGGGGATGTGATGTCCCTGGCTAGGTTGGACAGGTTTCATTGTTTTAAACACCATTTTAACGTTTTTAGAAAGTGCAGCATGGTGCCTGTTGGTTTTACTGATCACGCCCTGGTTTTATGCAACGTTTTAATCACCAACCTGAAGTCTGGTAGCGCATACTGGCATTTTAACACGGCTCTTTTAAGTGATACACATTTTAAGGACGTTTTTAGTTTTTTTTGGAGAGGTTTTAAAGGTGTAAAACATGATTTTAAATCTTTAAAGCTGTGGTGGGATTGTGGGAAGGTGGAGATAAAGCAGCTCTGTCAACAGTACACTCTCAATGTCACACAGGACATCGCCAGGTCTATGAAGGCTCTGGAGACTGAAATCATGGAGCTGCTGGCACTAAGGTCCATGAGGCGCTGGTCAGGTCCTGCTTCATGAGCGCAGCGCTGATGGATGCACCGTCCAAGTTCTTCTTCGGTCTAGAGAGGAAGAACGGGCAGAGGCGGACCATTCATGCACTGCGCTCTGCTACTGGGCAGGAACTCAGGGACAGCAACGATATCCGGAGTAGAGCTGTGAGTTTCTACTCTCAGCTCTACTCCAGTGAGTACACTGAGAACAGTGAGATGTTTGAATCGTTCTGTGGGGAACTGCCCAAGGTCCCAGAGGGCATGAACGCTGGGTTGGAAGGTCCCCTGGAGCTACTAAAGCTCTACACGGCCCTGCAGGCCATGGAGGGGGGGAAGGCTCCTGGCATTGATGGACTCCCTGTGGAGTTCTACAGGGAGTTCTGGAGCGAGATAGGTGAGGACCTTTTAACTGTTTTTAATGAAAGTTTTAAAGAAATGTTGCTGCCTTTAAGTTGCAGGAGAGCAGTATTAACTATCCTCCCTAACAAGGCGGATCTACAGGAGATCGAGAACTGGTGTCTTGTATCCCTTCTCTGTTCAGATTATAAGGTCCTGTCCAAAGCGCTGGTGAACCGCCTGAGAGAGGTGATGGACCAAGTGGTCCACCTATTGTGTGCCTGGTAGGTCCATCCTGGTCAATGTGTCCTTGAATCGGGATATTTTGGATATCTCTGGTTCTTTCGGCATTAAAACTGGTCTCATTTCTCTAGACCAGGAAAAGGCTTTTGACCGGGTTGAGCACCTTTACCTCTGGAAGACTCTGGAGAGTTTTGACCTCAGCCCAGGTCTCAGCCATGATCAAGGTGTTGTACCAGGACATTGAGAGTGTGTTGCAGATTAATGGAGGTCTCAGTGCTCCTTTTGAAGTGCACAGGAGGGTGAGACAGGGCTGCTCTCTCTCAGGGATGCTGTATGTGTATGTCTATTGAGCCACTGTTGTGTAAGATCAGGGAAAACATTGAAGGGCTGGTTTTAAAGGGTTTTAAAATTTTTATTTTTGTCAGCTTACGCTGACGACGTTGTTGTTTTTATTAAAAACCAAGATGATATTGATAGACTGGCTACGATAGTAGCAGACTTCGGCACCATATTGGCTGCAAAAACAAACTGGGCAAAGAGCGAGGCTCTGTCAGTGGGGAGCTGGAGGGGGGGGGTCTGCCCAGTCTACCAGGGGGGTTGACCTGGAGGACAGATGGGCTGAAGTACCTTGGGGTGTATGTGGGAGATGACCATTTTGTGAAAAAGAACTGGGAGGGGTTGGTGGAGTAGATGGAACAGGTACTGGCCAAGTGGAAATGGCTGAAGCCACAGATGTCCTACAGAGGTCGGACTCTGGTTGTTAATAACCTGGTGGCCTCCCTTTTTAAACAGTGGAACTCTTTTAAGTGGAAGAAACTGGAGCCGGCTGTCTCACTGCACTGGCTGCTGGAGGAGCTGGTGGTTTACGGGGGCCAAGATGGACCGGGGCCTCTGGGACCACCACCCTGAGGAAGGTGGTGGGTGTAGCTGGTCCTGGGCTGGCGGACGCACCTGCGTTGGCGTCTCTTCTGGGCCTGACGTCCATCCGGCAGAGCAGGAGCATCCTGACCAGGTGGGCCGAGAGACTGACGGAGGAGGAGGGCAGGATGCTGCAGGAGTACGGCAGAGGAGAGGAGATGCCCGACGCCATGGACCCCTTTCCGGGGCTGGGCTTCGTTCCGGACCTGCAGGGGGTCTCTGGACCTTTACTGAGTGGGACGGAGTGTCAGCTTCCCACAGCTAAGAGAAAGTCTGTTTATGCACTGTGTGTAAAGCTGCTCAATAAACATAAACTGAATGAGAGAGCAGACACAGTGTGGAGACGAGAGCTTGAGATGGACTCTAGGAAGGCACCTGGGTGGAGGGTTTTGTATAAACCTCCCATCAGAAAGAGAACCGGTGACCTGCAGTGGAGGATTTTACACGGTCCTGTGGCTGTAAATGTGTTCATGTCTGTTCTTAACCCCACTGTTTCCGATATATGTCCTTTCTGTGAGGCGGTAGAGACCGTGTTTCACTGCTTTTATTATTGTAAGAGACTAATATTTTTAATGCTCTGCAGATTGTTTTTAAAAGGTTTGGTGAGACCTGGTCTCAGACCACTTTTATCCTGGGGTCCGCTACCGTAAGGTCAACGCCTCAAAGTGGCAGCTGCTGAACCTGGTGACAGGAGAGGCCAAGCTGGCAATCTACAGCAGCAGAAAGAACAGGGTGGAGGGCAGGACGGGGCAGGAAGCACTTCCTGTATTCAGGGATTTGGTTAAGGCCAGAGTCTGGATTGATTTTAGGTTTTTCAAACACATGAATAACATGGAGGAGTTCATTCAGAAATGGTGCTATAAAGAGGTGATCTGCTGCGTGTCTGGAGAGAAGTTAATATTTAATGCGCCTTTCTGATCGAAGAAAAAGTCACTGGTGTTGTTACTGAACATATTGTCGTGAGAACTTGAGTATTGTCCTGTTATACTGATTCTAAATAAAGTTTTGTTAAAATAAAAAAAAAATCTCTCTCTCTCGCTCTCTCTTTATGGACAATTTAAAATCCCTGAACAACAAAAAAATTAGCTGGGGAGCTTTTTTTAAAAGAAAAAAAAATATTCATCTTAGTCAGACTGGAAGTGAAATTGATTGGTTTTTGTATTTTGATTCCCAATATTAAATGGTAAATGAACCTGTACTTGTATAGCGCTTTTCTAGTCTTCCGACCACTCAAAGGGCTTTAACACTACATGACATCATTCACCCATTCATACACTGATGCATGGTAGCCCCTGCCGTCAGTGTATGAATGCCCATCAGGACTATATAATCATTCATACCCATACCCAAAATGACCTTGCGATGCCACTGAGTGGAACAAGGAAGTAACAATTGGGAATAAGTATTTAAGTAAGTATTTTGTAAGTTAAGTACTTAGTGCATACGGAGCATTTCAGAGGAAAGAAGAAATTACTTATACTTTTAGTATTTTGTAGGTACTGGGTATTTAACAGGTATTTTAAAGGAAAGACCAAATTACTCATACTCAAGGTATTTTGTAAGTACTGGGTATCTCCGCAGTATTATAGAGGAACGAGGAAATTACTTAGACTCTTAGTATTTTGTAAGTACTGGGTACCCAAGAGGTATTTTAGAGTAGAGAAGAAATAAATGTGAGTTTTTTGTAACTGCTGGGTATACTTAAAGGGGTACAGTACACATAACTATACAGTTGTGAACAATGATATCCTGCAGTACCTCTTAAATAATTATGGTATAATGTATTTTACAGTTGTAATGTGCTACCAAAACATACTATTAGATGATGCCCTTTACTCTTGGCAGTTGTGACAATAATTTCTCACAGCAGTACCTTCAGCAGCAAAAATCATGCATGCAGACTAAAAGTCAACTGTGCTCTTCTATCAGGATATGCAGTGACTTAAACCATTTAGTGTTAAGTAAGAAAAAGTACAAATAATAATTTATGTTACAATATCAGTTGATGTGCCTGCCTATTAACTGTAGGCTTTCTTTAATGTAGCAGCAATTTCCAATTGCATAGATACAGTATATTTTATGTGCCTTAAGTGAAAAAAAAAAAGTTATTTGTGAAGCAGCAACATACTGTACTATGAAGAAGTGTTTGGAAAATCTCATTTGAAAAATAAAATTATTTATGTATTTTTTTTAAATATGAACAAAAGAAGAAAAGAAAAGGACGGAGGATTCTTCTTTGTCCTCTTCATCATATATCTTCATCAGCAGAGGATAAAAAGAAGAAGTACTAGTTATAGGTAAGAAGACGGTAAGAAGAGGAAAAGGTGGATACTTTATAAAACACCCAACTTCCAACCTTACAGTGTAAGTAAAGGGTAAGAAGAAAGTAAGTGGAAACAGTGATTACTTTATAACACAACCCACACCTCCAATCTTAAAGTGCAAGTAAAGGGTAAGAAGAATAGAACTGCACATACCTAATTGCTACTTTTTAATTACAACACTGTATTTTTCTTCACTGGATGAAAATACAAGCCTTCCATAGCTGTGCACTTGAGAAAGGTTTGTAATGTATAGATTTGAAATCACAATTACTTAAAAGACATAGGCATAATAAATCTCTGGAATGTTGGTGTAGCTGGCCAGCCGAAGGCACATCTGTAAGAAATTTTTGTCACGTTAAGTAAATGGTAAATGGACTGTACTTGTATGCACTTTTCTAGTCTTCCGACCACTCAAAGCGCTATAACACTACATTGCATTCACACACTGATTGCAGGGACTACATTCATACACTGCAGGAACAGGTTAAGTGTCTTGCCCAAGGACACATCGACATGGACTAGCCAGGGATTGAACCGCTGGTCTCTGAAGGACGACCCTTCTCTACCACTGAGCCAAAGTCGCCCAGGTCTAAGATATATCTCTGGTTGCTGGGTAAGTGAGTGAGTGCAATAACAAAAATGGGGGAAATGGGTAGCAAACCTTTAACTGACAAGTCTTATTTAATGGAATGTGCGGAAATTAGGCCAAAAGACATGGTGATGATTTCTGTTAATAGCCTTTTAAGAGTAAAAAAAAAAAAAGGATATTCTCAGCATGGTAGTTTTAGTGTAGGGCAATACAGGGGCAACCGAGGATAAGGGGAGAAACTAATCAATGTACTCCGCTCCCATATTCCCAGAAAGAACTGGATCTCCTCCCTGCCTCAGCAGCACATCCGAGCGCTTAGAATCAAAAGTCTCTTGACCTGAACCGAGAAACACAAGAGTTGCTGGAGGCCAAACTGACCAAACACAACTAAAGAACTGTTTCCTTGAAGGTATGGATGAGCAAATCAGCTAGCAGGTATGCAATCACTGTGTAGGCTGGGAAAGAGGACGCCTATCAACTCTGAGAATCTCAGTGATAAAGACACAACAAGCTAAAACTTGATTGAATGACAGGCTTCATATAGCACAGCTCCAAGCTGTGCAAGGGACAAACAGAGGTAGAGGCAGAGCAGAAGATCGCAAAATGCAGGCCCTTTGGACAATGTATGCTAGAGTTGTGGAGACCCTGAACACTGGGCAAGAGACTGTAACAGATCAAGAAAGGAACGGGGATCCGATTCCCACGCCATGTGACTGTCACTTATCCAAGGGGCTCCACAGAGAATGAAGAATGACTAGCGGCAGGGGCAGAGGAGATTCCAGAGACTGGCGAATGCGCCCTCAACACCACCCTGAGGACACCACCCTGGGACCCTGGGTCACTCTGTGTTCACAAAATTGTACATGGGAGGATAGGGGAGAAGGAATTCATTATTCACCCTTAAAATATCAGTAAAAATATCCAGATTATGCCCTCTAAAACCATTACATTATGATTGTGGGTTCTTTATTTTTCATGCCAGTCCTATAATTTAATGTATACAATCCTAACTGGGACAATGTTCAATTTGTTGCTCATATCCTCTCTGCCCTGTTTGAATACAGCAATTGATCCAACGAAGCAACATAAACTGTGCATTTAATCTAAACTTGGGTTGTTCAAGCTTGAGAGTGGCTAGGCCATGTATATGGAGGAGAATTTATATGCGGACCCATGGAGGTTCTATAACCCTTGAGCCAAAGAACTTTCCTTTCTTCCATTTCCTCCATCATACATTTTTTAAAGATTTTTTCGACTCATCCCCATTTCGCTAAAGTCAGATAGAATTATGCCTCTTTGACACTTAAAATTTACTTTTCCAATTTTGTGACGAATCATCTGCCTTGGAAATTTTTATTATTTCCTGCTATCCAATGGGAAATTCTACAACTACCAAAATCTCTCATAGAGACAAAATACACAACCATCTTCCTTTCATTACTGTAGGAAACTTTGAAAGTATTTGTAAGAGGCCAAATGATTTCCTATTCCTCTCATAGTAAACAACACAAAAACTATTTCAATAAATAACTAAATCAATATTAAACATAAATGACCAATGTTTCTCAAACCCTCGACCAGAACTCCTACCCTAACCTATTTTTGAGGCCTCCGCATGAAAAAAACATGCCCATACTAACATGAGTACAACTCTGCAACCACAATATAATTGTGGTGTTATTACAATGGTAATAACCGTGAGATTTGTAAGTAATGTGTAAATATCAGTATATATGTTACTGGTTAAAAGTAAATGAAGATGGAAGACAGAAGAAATGAAAATATTTCAGTTTCGCCTAAAGAAAAAAGCACTTTCAGGATGATCATCACTTTAGAATAATGCAGTTGCAGGTTTAAAACTATTTCATTCTTTATTTTCTTTACCAAAACTATTTGTTTTTACTTCTTTTTTCACTAATTATGTTTAACACATCCATATACAGCATTAACATACACAATACCAAACTAAAATAATGTTTTTTGCTCTGAAATCTCTATAAAATGCATATTTTTGTTCTCAAAATCAGAGTTCTGAAGAGGAAAAAGGCTGTTATTTTTTATGTGAACGGTTTACAGAGCCAAGTGAGACCTACTGTCCACCTTCACAGATAGGTTATAGAGGGAAACTGGCGAAATTAGATTGAGAGCACTGCTAGCCAATACAAAGTCAGTCAGGTCAATTATGGTAATTTCATTGTGGGCCATTTCGAAGCTGCTGCCCATATGTAGATTTTAAGTCACAAAGACCCGTGGAACCTTTGTTTCTCAGTGGAGGTTTTACACGGACCTATTTCAGTCAGGAACAGCGGAAATAAGTCCTTCTACGCGTTTCATCATAAGGTACGAGTGCTGTTTATCATATTTTGCTGGTTTCATAATCATCTGAGTCTGGTGTTCTTTGGCTCAGGCATCGCTGAGGCTGTGGTCTATAGGGATTTGACTGGTATGTGCGGAATCCCTGGGTTATTGCCGTTCTTTTGCGTGGTCGCAAGCCTATGTAGCATAAAGCTAACTCGCGGTAGGTCGACATATGCAGAGCAAGTCCAGTGGCTGGCGAGATATGAATATGAATATTTGGTTATGCATTTCGTTGGTCTTGATTAGTTGTGTTTGGAGCATGTACAAATGGCTTACATGAGCTTGTAGCCCGGGTTTTGCTTGTTAATCAGATATAAAACATCATTATTTTTATTCATTTATTTTCTTTCTCCCAGGGGTTCCCCTAAATTTCTAGAACCAGTGTACCCCGAAACCCCCTCCTGAGGGGGCTCTCGGGTAGAAGAGCAATATACAAAATTCAGAGCATTAATAAAGCTGCAAACAACTATCATCTATCTAAAGATCTAGGGGAGTAATGTTTACCTGAATGAAGTCTCTCTGTGTGTGATGTTATTAGAGCTCCTCCTCTCTTTGTTCACATAACCGGTCGGCCGCATGCCTTTTAGTGCATGTTAGTGCATGATAGTGCATGTGAGCGTGCCCCACTGGTTAGCTCACGGCCACCCCTCTGCACTGCTCTCATTTGGCGATCACAGCTGATAACTTATGACGATCAACAGAATCAGGGTGGAAGTGCAGCACCCACCATCTGGTTCACCCTCAGGAAAACACTGTTAGCTCTGTAAGCACGTTTTCCGTAGTTTGTAGTTAGCACTGTCAGCACCATTAGCTAAGTCATGATGAGAGCTGTTGAGAGGCAATTGAAATGCTTCCAAACTCGTATTATGTTGACATATTTACGTCTAGAATTTTTTTTGCTATCCCCAAATAAGGCAGAGCGCTCATTACATAAAGTCAGAAGATGCTTGGTCCAGATGGTTACTCCACCCTTGTCATTTGGGTAGACTGTGGCTTGGTGACAGATCCTCCAATCAGAGGATCGGAAGTTTGATGCCCAGCTCTGTTAGTCCATGTTGGTGTGTCTTTGGGCAAGTCACTTAACCCCAAATTGCTCCTGTTGGTGTATGTGTATGAATGTCAGTATGTATGAATGTTAGTTATTTCTGATGGGCAGGTGGCACCTTACACCTGTCAATTAATGACATGTAGTATGAAAGCGCTTTGAGTGGTCGTAAGACTAGAACATTGCTCCATTAACCATTTTTATAAGAAAGTTTCTAACAAGTTCTCCCCTCTCTTGCTTAACATGTTTCAAGACTTAATTAGTAATGGTCAGTTACCTTTGACAGTCAATCAGCCATCCAAATCCCTTCTACCGAAGATTGACAAAGACCCAACTAATTGTGGATCCTTTAGTCCTATCACACTTTTGTGAATGTCAAAATCATTACCAAATTGTTTACTCTCCCATTGAATAAGTTCTTCCAAATATAATTTCTGAGGACAGGATTTATAAGGAATCACCATTCATTCTCATATTTGTGAACTTTAAATATTTTATATTCTTTCAGGAGTCAGCTACCTGAATGCAGCGAAGTCTCAAGAATTATCTCACTTCTTGAGGATTTGGGGGAATTTTCTGGGTACAAATTAAACTTTGATAATAGTGAATACTTGTGACTACAACCCAACTGAATTTTAATCAGTTTTTGGACTGTAAGACTATGGAAAATAAAACACTGCTATATGCTAGTGTTAAGGAAGCATACAGCTCCCTAGCTCTGCCTCCCCTGGGCAAATCAGATCACAACCTGGTCTACCTGAAGCCCCTCTGAGCAGGGTCGTCCTTCAATCAGATGATTGGCAGTTCGATCCCCGGCTCCGCTAGTCCATGTCGATGTGTCCTTGAGCAAGACACTTAACCCCAAATTGCTCCCGTAGCTGTGTCTACCTACGGTGTGTGAATGTTAGCTACTCCTGATGGGCAGGTGGCACCTTAGCCCCTCCCAGTGTGTGAATGGGTGAATGATGTCATGTAGTGTTAAAGAGCTTTGAGTGGTCAGAAGACTAGAAAAGATCTATACAAGTACAGTCCATTTACTCTCCAGGGCTGCTTTGAGGTGACAGACTGGGTTGTTCTATGTAATGCACATGGGGAGGACAAAGATAGACTGCATTACAGACTGTCAATTTTTGTATGGACAGCATAATCCCCACCAAAACGGTTTGCTGGATAAGGACATTAAGGCATCCGTGAACACGAAGAAAGCAGCCTTCAAGAGTGGAGGCAAGGAGCAGATGAATAAGATCCAGATTGAACGGAGGGAAAAGATTGCAGAGGGCAAGGAGTGTTACAGGAGGAAGCTTAAGAGGAAACTAAAGCAAAAGAACATCAAGGAGATGTAGAGTGGCATGAGAACCATCACTGGTCAGGGAAAAAAGAAGCCTGGATAAAGCTAATGAGTTAAATCTGTTCTTTAACAGGTTTGACGATGTAGCCTCTCTCGATATTACTTTTCTATTTTAGTCTCTATTAGGAATTGGTGTTAGTATTACTTTTTATACACTTACACTATACTGTATTTTTACTCTTGTTGTCATTTACTTTTTCTATTTTAGTTGAAGTTTTTTTTTACCTTACTCTTGCTTTTCGATTAGATTTTGCACTGGTCTTAGTATTACTTCTTTTACACTTAATTGTTATTCTATTGTTCATATATGTTTATACATTTGTATTATATTTTTGGGTTATTCTTCTGTTCTGGCACAAGAATTTCCTTCGAGATTAATGAAGTTCTATCTTATCTATCTTCTTATTCAGTAAACTGAATGTGTCATTATTTAATGTTACCCTTGCAGTTTTAGCTGACTTGCCTACTCTCCACATGTTTTATTATTTTTTGGTTTAATCCTCTTGCATATGAGACTGTAAACTATGAGCAGACGAGTCATCAATGTCCATTCGTAAACTTGCTTTGAACAGATGATATACGGGACAAAAAGTTATTTTCATTATAGTAACTAACTGTAGCTTTAATGCCTTTCTGTAATTATACTGTGTTCCTCACTGTGTGTTAGCAACCGTGTCAACCATATTAAATTAACAAATTAGCAGCTATTACCGGGCCTGTACATGCAGTTGATGCAGTAGCTGTCAGGATCCCTGTCTGACCCATTGTTTGTTAACCTCTGTTTCCCCCAATCTCCTCTCCTCATGTTTCTGTCACTCCCCTATTTGTTTTGTTATGCCATGTGCTCTGTGTTTGTTTTCTCTGGCCTGCCTCCAGACACCTCCCATGGCCACACCCCTAATTGATGCACAGCTGCGGACAATCTAGCTTGATCCACCAGCAGTATATCAACCCTGGTCCTGCAGGCTGGGGTTGTCGGTCTGTATCGTCTTCTGCCTGGTGCACATTGTCGATCGGCCTACTTCCAGTGTCGAGCCACGGGACTTCACACTGTCGATCTGCCTGCCTCCAGTGTCGAGCCACGGGACTTCACACTGTCATATGCCTGCCTCCGGTGTCGAGCCACGGGACACCACACCGTCGATTCGGCCGCTTCCTGTGTAGGACCACGGGCTCCACACATTCCTGTCCTCTCGTTGGGGTTGAAATAAATCTGTATACCGGATACTGTCTCCTGTGGTATTGCTATTGGGTCCTAGCCTTGAACTCCTGTGATAGTAGCTCAGAGAGGTAGCCATGACAATACAGTAAGCTCTTGTTTCAGGGAGCCTGTGACTGTAGCAGTCTTTCCAGTAGTGGTTGTTGACCTGTACTATTTTCACATTATTTAATATGAAGCACCAGATTGAGCATACAAGACATCATTCTGTGCAGTGCTATATACTTATACTTTACACACAGACTAAGGTTTTCAAAGCGTTGAATACCTTTGAGTCGGGATCCTGGGGTTTTCCAGAAAAGGGTCCCATCATGGACAAGTCTCCGGCGGAACAACTCTCCAGGCTTGAAAAGTCCACCATCTCTTACTTTGGCCTCAGCCCGCGGGTCCAGCTTGGCCTGGATCTCTTGCAGACGCTGGGCTTTCTCCAGGTCCTCCATCTGCCAACCGGGATAAAAATCATCTTCCATTTGAAGAACAGAGTATTAATGAACGTCAATTACATTTCAATTGAATATAGTAGGAGACCATGCAAAGAAAAACTGTGCTGCATTAGTCATCTTAAATATTTAAACTTTTTATGATTCCAGTAATCTTGCAAGAAGTTTAATATGATATGACTACTTTTTTTTTAATAGTGCAATGATCCAATATGCTGAATCAGTACTGACCTTAGTAAGGTTAGTCAGCCCTCACACATCTTGAAAATAACAACACCTACATCAAAATGTTGTTTGTTGATTTCAGGCCAGCCGTCAACACAATCTCCCCCATGAAACTGGTAAACTTAGCACTCTGGCTTGAGTACCTCACTCTGTAACTGGGTATTAGACTTCTTCACTAACAGACCCCAGCACCTCCTTCTCTCTACTGTTGAACACCGGAGCCCCCCAGGGTTTTGTGCTCAGCCCCCTACTGTTCACGCCGTAGCCCCTTGTCTGCTACCCCACACATGAAGAGAACTCTGTTGTGAAGTTTGCAGATGACACTACAGTCATTGGCCGGATTACAAACAATGATGAGACTTCATAAAGAGAGCAAATCAACAATCCTGCAGAGTCGTGCTCAGAAAACAACTTACTTTTGAAGAAAGGAGGCCCCACACCCCTGTCTACATCAATGGAGCTGAGGTGGAGCAAGTTAACAGTTTTAAGTTCCTGGGATTCACCATCACAAACAACCTGACATGGTCCGCATATATCTCTGTCCTGGTGAAGAAAGCTCACAAAAGACTGAATTTCTTAAAGAAACTTAAGAGAGCAAAATTCAAGTGCCAAGTTCTTGTTAACTTTTCCAGAGGAGCAATAGAAAGCATCCTGACTATAAACATTACAAACTGGAATGAGATGTTCACAGCCCAGGACAGGTGGGCTCTACAGCGGGTGATTAAAACCGACCAGAACATCATTGGTACCCATCTATTGAGTATCAGTGATGTTGGAATAGCCCAAAAGAAAATAAAAGACATAACCCACCCAGCCACAAGCTGTTCACCCTGCTAATACAGAGATGCAGAAGTATCAGCTGCTGTACTAGCAGACTTCAGAGCAGCATTTCATTGCTATATGTATCCCGTAACCTTGTACAGAGAAATACAACAGGAAGTAAGCCTTATGTGATAAACATCATCCTATTTACATGTAGTCAATACTTGATATACAGCAAAATAATGTATAATTTGTAAATTACCTTTTGTGCAACATAGTGGACAAAGGAAGTGATATTTGTGTATCTCATATTCATGAAACTTCAGAGCCTCCTTCAGAGCCATGTCTATGGCTCTGAAGGAGGCAATGTGACAAAGTCACGGCTGCCACTCCCACCAAATTGAGTACCCATTCATGGCATTCAATAATAATAATAATAATTACAATTACACACACACACAGTAATTGTCATTTATTCGTTGTTTTTTTCCCCCTCTTTTTGTCCCGTTGTCTTTTGTCTTGGAAAGGAGAAAGGAGATCACTGGTGCCATAAAATGTCTTGATGAGGAGCATAAAAGATGTTAAACATGAAATTGTCTTATATTCTAGCCAACTAAATAATTTGGTACCTGTTGGTCTATTGAACTAAGAAGTTCTCTGACCATGGAGAGAGCCTGGGCCAGAGAGGAGGCTTCTTCTTCATCATCTGGAAGACAAATCAACAAGCAACCTTACTATGGAGGTACAACAACCTAAAGCAACAGACACAATGTAGAAAGAATAATATTAAGCCACCGTTATTCATCAATTTTGTCAATCATTAAACTCCTCACAGTCAGACAAAAGGTTCTCCTCTATGAATGTACTACTGCTTTTTAGAATTTTGGTTGGTAACATGCTGGTGAACTGCAGTAGAGTTATTTAGTGCAGTAGCACTAATATATATACATATATACGTATATGTTTATATACTGTATGCATATACATATATACATAATACAGATATACTATATATACATGAACATTATCCTATCCTGTGATACAAGTTCACACCGTTGTAGTATATCCGCTGACGTACTGAATATCATGTTTTCTGTGCATATGCCATATGCCATTGATTATAAACCCATTATGATTAGGATTATTTACCGCTGGTATTGTCCAGAATGCGCTGAACAAGGACAGGATACTTGGAGATCCGCTGAGTCACCAACAAGATGCACTCCTGAACACCATGGCAACGTAGTAGGGGTCCGCGACTCACCCGCTACCCAGTGACAGAGAGAGAGAGAGAGACACACACACAATGACAAAACTACCATGGCTGACATTTCTTTTTCATTTAGTTTGAAAGGCATCCTTGAGGATAAGACCACTGTTTTGTAACAGACTTAATAAGGCAAATTAACTGGAAATATCTGAATCAATTCAATTCAATTCAATTTATTTTTGTATAGCCCAAAATCACAAATTACAAATTTGCCTCAGAGGGAATCAAAATCTTTTTGACATATTTGAGACCTGACAAGGGAGAATGTCAGGTGTCAGAGAAGAGGAGAAGCAGATTACTGCCTGCTCTTCAGTTTACCTTTTCTGAGCTCAACTCAATCAACAACCACCTGCTGGACACCACGAGTATGTGTGGACTAACAAAGGCCCCTGTTCTATTCCAATCTCTAGTGAGCAACATGTTCATTGTTTTGGTTTAATTAGATGGCATTTAATCTAACAGCATGTAGATAAAGAAGTGGACGTAGTCACGTGATGTCAGCCATTGATTTATGGACAATTTTATTATTATTATTATTAAACCTTTATTTAATCAGATAAGTCCCATTGAGATTAAAAATCTCTTTTTCGAGGGAGACCTGGCCAAGACAGGCAGCAGCATAAGAAACACATAGTTACAGACAGAAAAATACACAGAACAAGACAAGTTAAAAGAAACTAAAAGTTAAAAGACAGTGACATAACCGAGTTAATTTAAGAAACATTTACATTTTTGGGAACCTGCCTCTATTTCTTTCATTTTATATTTAAAAGCAGTAAGTGGTATCAGTTCTTTGAGTTTTAAATCATTCTGCAACATATTCCATGATGAGGATGCAGAGTACACAAAAGCCCTTTTTCCCATTTCCGTTCTGACATTTGGGACAGTGAGCATAAGGAAGTCCCGAGAACGCAAAGAGTATTGTCCGATACAAAAAAACGTCAATCACAAGGGAGCTGCGCCATGAAGCATACCCTGCTTTATGGTCTATTTTACTTTAAATGGGACCACAATTTACTAAATTAACACCATGCTGTATTGAAGGGACTTCAAACTAACAATTGAGGATATAAACAATGTTTACTGAGGCAATAAATTAAGTAAGAAGTAGTATTTTCAAATAGACTTCTATACTTATATCCTCTATACCAAACTCAATCTATACTTGTTTTTGCAACCAGAGGAGTTAGAAAGAATGCAACTTGTCAGGAACGGAGGTCGTTGCCTGCATTTAACACATGCAGCACACTAAGCGGGTACCTCAAATACTGCTAGAGAATATTGTAATTTGTTCATCAAGGTGGAAAAATGTGAGCTTCATGTGTCCATTGTGTTGTTCCTGAGCCTCATTGTGTCACACAGTGCCCACCCTGACCTTTACTGACCCAGTTTGTCAGTTCATGGTGGAAGTGGATGGGTCAAATGTTGGGGTGAGAGCAATCCTGCTCCATCATCAATGACCAGAAACATCCCCTTTTGCCTTCTTCTCCTAGAAACTCTCCCCCATATAGCGAAATAATGCCATCAACGACTAGCTGCTTGCAATTAAACTTAACTTAAGACATTTCATGTAGGAAGCAGAGCAGCCTTTCCTGATGTGGACTGATCATGAGAACCTATAAAACATTGATAATATAACCAAGCATCTGAACTCACTGCAAATCAGGTGGGCCCTGTTCTTCAACCAGTTCAACCTCAATTTGTCTTATTCCATAAGCTTTATACAACCGATTTGTCACTTCCAGGCCTGCAGAGATCCTACCTGCCTCATGCATTATCTGTGCCATTTCCAGGGACATTAATCATAACGTACAGTAATCACGCCATCAAGGTGTTCCAGTAACCAAAAATGTCTATGAGTATCAAACCCCACAAAGGATACAGGCAAACAGAATGTACCTTACCTTTGATTATTTTTCCGACGCACACACATTTATAATTTAGGGCAGAATAGTTGCAACTAAAAAATGCATTTCCTGCCAAAAATGCGTTGGAATGCTGAAAGTTGAAATTTGAAGCTGAAATATTTGAATATTTCTGAAAATAACTGAAAATAACTGAAAATACAGAAAACAGCTGAAAATACAAAAAAACTGCTGAAAATACAAAAAAGGAAAACTACCTGCTGAAAAGTGTTAAACCCAAAAAGCATTCAACTGAACTGATGAAAATCCTTGTAGTTGAAATGTATAATTGGAAAAGTTGGAAGCAAAACTGCATCATCTAAAGAATCCAGGAGATGAATTACAATCCAGGAAAAGATGGAAACTAAACGATTTTACTGTCACAGTAATAGTTGTAAAAGTAGGGAGAGAGAAAAGTAAGAGATAGAGAGAGAGGGGGAGAGAGAGGAGGGAGAGAGAGACAGACAGAGAAAGAGAGAGGGAGAGAGAGATGTTGAGAGAAAGAGAGAGAGAGATAGAGAGAGGTTGAAAGAAAGAGAGAGAGAGAGAGAAAGAGAGAGAGGGGAAAGTTGATAGAGAGAGAAAGGGAGATTGAGAGAGAGAGAGAGATACAGAGAGACAGAAGTTGAGAGAGAAAGAGAATTTTATTTTTATTTTTACAAAAACACTTTATTTACATATTTATAATTTTTACAATTTCTACAATTCAATAAAGTGCTAATGCGTTAAAATTACAGGATGTTTTGTTTTTAAAAAAGTACACAATTTATCAGACAAACAACTGTGTAAACACCAACTCATCCTTGACCACAGAACAAACAATATTACCAAGTCTCCAATGTGTTGATAAAAGCGGAACTCTAGCCAGAGTCTGGCCCTGATGTTGCACCGCCACACTGACCTGGCCTCCTGCCCCTACCTGTTCTCCACTCTCTTCTTCCTGCTCAAATAAATGGCCATTTTGGCTTCCCTTGAAAGATAGTTAAGGAGCTGCCACTTTTCTTTCTCTGTTTTCTTGTAGGCAGGTCCCATGATAAAAACCTTCTCAGAAAAAAACATGTTAAAAAGACTAAAAACCAATGTTAAAAGAGAGAAGAAACCTGCAAGTCTCTTACACTCAGTAAAAACATGGTAAACAGTCTCTCGAAGGGTACAGAAGGGGCACTGGCTAAGAACAGAGGGATTCAGAACAGATATAAAAGCATTGGAGGCGACAGCACCATGTAAAATCCTCCACTGGAGGTTGGCAGTCCGTTTCTTGAGGAGGTTTATATAAAATCCTCCACTGTGGGCCAGCTCCAGGAGCCTCCTCACCACCCGGACAGAATGCAGACCCAGCAGAGAGCCCAGGGCCGGGGCATCGCTCAGCATGGGCCCCACTGCATCCACCAGCTGCTGCATGCACAGGGCTCGCAATCTCAGCAGTGCGCCCATTAGGCCAGGGGCGGCACTGCTGCTGATGTCCAGCTTGGCCCCGTAAATCAATGGCTCTCTCAACAACCAGTACAGAGAGTTAGACTTTGGGCACCTTTTACGAATAAAAAGGGCCCAAGACTTAAAAACACCCTGATAAAACGGAGGCAGCCCACTTAACTTTAAAACACTAGAATCAATTAAAACAGAGCAGTATCCAGCCCCAGGTCATTTGCACGTCTGAGAATGCAGCTAGCCACATCTCTCCACACTAAACCATCTGGATTTGTGAGGTATTTCTGTATGAATTGAAGTCTAAAAGTGGCCCTTCGGCTGGCCAGGTGGAAACGCCCTCCTCTCTGGCTAAAAACAGCACCCCTTATGGCACCCAGTGTAGGCCCTCCCAAAATAAATCCACCATTCTCTTTTGTATGTGGGCTAGAAAACCTGAGGGAGGGTCTAGGCAGGTTAGACGGTGCCACAGTTGGGATGCTATAAGATTGTTTAGAACCAGTACTCTACCTTTAAAAGACATCCGAGGGAGCAGCCATTTCCATTTGGAAAGTTTTCCCTCAATTTTTTCTGTGACGTCCTCCCAGTTCTTCTAGACTATGTTTTCTTGTCCAAGGTATATTCCCAGGTACTTGAACCCGTCCTTCCTCCACACCAGGTTCTGGGGAAGAACTGGGAGGCCGTCACGCCATTCACCGACAGCGAGGGCTTCACTCTTCTTCCAGTTCACCCTCGCTGCCGATGTCATGCTAAAATTCCCTACAATGTTGGTTAAAAGGTCTGCATCCCTCTGGTCCTTAATAAAAACAGCAATGTCATCTGCATAGGCTGATAAAACCATGTTTCCACTAAAACCAGGTAAAACCAGACCTTGCAGGCTAGAGCGTATTTTGATGAGGAGGGGTTCCAGGGAGAGTGCATAGAGCATCCCGGACAGAGCAGAACCCTGCCGGACCCCTCTACACACCCTAAAAGGAGCACACAGATCGCCGTTTATCTTCAGCACACTCTCAACCTCATTGTACAACACTTAGATCTTAGCTATGAAACCAGCGCCGAACCCAAACTCCCCCATAACTTTCCAGAGGAAGTTGTGTTCAACGCGGTCAAAAGCCTTTTCCTGATCCAGAGAAATCAGACCAGTGTTAATACCCAAAGTGCTGGAAGCCTCCAAAACATCGCGAATGTGGTAGACATTGTCTACCATGGACCTGCCGGGCACACAGTAGGTCTGGTCCCGATGGATGACCTGCTCCATAGCTTCCCTCAGCCTGGAGGCAAAGACCTTGGACAGAAGCTTGTAATCCACACACAGTAGACACACAGGACGCCAGTTTCCGATGTCCTGCAGGTTCCCTTTTTTTGGCAGCAGCGTAATTACAGCTCTGTGGCAGGACATCGGCATGGAACCAGAGGCCAGACTTTCATTAAAAACATCTAGGATGTCGTTTGCAAATATATCCCAGAAGGCTTTGTAAAACTCTGCAGAGAGGCCATCGATGCCGGGAGCACGCCGCCCCTGCATGACCTGCAAGGCAGCCTTCAGCTCCTGCATGCTAATGGGCCTGTTGAGCTGCTTGTTTGTCTCCTCAGAGACCTGAGGTAGTTCCCCACAGAACCCCTCCACAGCTCGCCTTCTAATCTGGCTTGGTTCCACAACTGGCTGCCCTGCGTCTGCCAGCAGTGAGTGTATTACCCTCCTCTGCCCACTCTTCTTCTCCAGGCCGAAGAAGAAGCTAGAGGGAGTATCCATCTCGCTGGTGGTCTGGAATCGGGACCTGACCAGTGCACCCTGAACTTTAACATCCAACAGGTCGGCCAGAGCCATTTCTTTTCTCTTGAGGACTTCGATATGTCCTCGATCTCCTGTGGACTCGCTTAAACTCTCTAGGTCCACGATATCAGTCTCCAGGTCCTTCATAGATCTGGTGATGTCTCGGGTGACGATGAAGGTGTGCTGCTGGCGAAGGAGCCTAATCTCAATCTTACCATGGTCCCACCACTGCCTAAGACTGCTAAAACTGCTCTTCCTCAGCCTAAAAACACCCCAGAAATAAGGACCTCTCTAAAATTCTTATCAAAGGTTAAAACCGAATTGAAATGCCAATATGTACTTTTGGGTAAAATGTTTCCAATAAAAACATTACATAAAAGTAAAGAATGATCAGTAAAACCAGCAGGAACAATACTGCACATTTTAAAAATATTAAAATGGTGCTTAAAAACATAAATACGGTCTAACATGGCTGAGGAGATCCTACCCTCTCTAAAGTGGGACCATGTGTACTGTCGGAAGTCAGTATGCATCCTTCTCCACACATCAACCAGGTCATGAGAATGGACCAGCTGCCTCAGAACATGCTGTGAAGCTGGATGTGGCTCTGCGTGGTTATGGTCTGCCAAAGCATTTTCCGTACAGTTAAAATCCCCACTCAAGAATAAAAAATCCTCCGAGGCACAGCTATTTAAAACATCATACATTTTTTGTAAAAACAGCTTCCTCTCTGCACCGATTGTTGGAGCATACACATTGATAAATACAGCAGTAAAAAGGTCGAACCGTGCCTTAACTAAAAACAACCTCCCCTCGATGATATGTTTGACCTCCAGTGAACTTGGGGTAAAAGACCTGGAGAAGAGGAAGCCCACTCCTCCACTGAGGTTTGTATTGTGACTTAGAAGGATTTCCCCCTTCCCACTCCCTCCTCCAGTCTGCCTCGTTGGTGCTGTCGCTATGCGTTTCTTGTAAGAAGAGAACATCAATACGTTTAAGTTTTTTAAATTCATAAATTGATGCTCTCTTCTTTGCCTCTCTGGCTCTATTTACATTCAAACGTCCTACTCTAAGAGTATCTATTGTGAGTAAGAGATTTAAAACAAAATTAAATACCAATAAATTAATTAAGACACACATTGGAGCTTTTGCCATCACCAATGTTAATTTGTCTTTTTACTTTAAGCACAAGTTTCTTCAGTCTAAAACCCTCCTTCTCAGTGAGGCCAGACTCCTCTCTCTGGCTCATGTGGAGTCTGGCTGAGGTGTAAAACAAAACCAGATCAGGGAAGAACTCTTCAACTTTTGCTCCTCTCTTATTCTTCACTTTTTATAAGAATGTTTTTATACTTTCTGCAGTGTACATCCTCTCCTGCTGACTGCTACTTAAATTAAAACCCAGAACATCACTACTGTCCGACACACCCCCCTCACTGTCACTCTCATCAGACTGTCTCTGTCCTTGACCCGTCTGTTTGTCTTCCCCAACCTTACTGGCCTTAGCCTCACTGCTTGTGCTTTGTGTTTCCATTTTCCTTTTAGGGGCAGATTTAACTCCCCTGCTTCCTCCTCCACCATCTTAGCCTCCTCCACCATCTCAGCCTCCTCCACCTGCTCACCCTGCGTACTCTGTTCTCCACCCGCCTGTACTTCCTCTACCTCTCCTGACCCAACTCCTCCACTAACCTGCTCTGTTATAGCTATAGGTTTCTCACCACCACTGTTTCCACCCTTTTCCTTCCCTTTTCCTCCATCCTCACCATCTCCCACCTCACCCAAAGCCTCTCCCTCACTGTCCTAGACACCATCACCATCACCATCACTCAAACCACTCACACTCACCCCGTCTGGGTCAGGCACAGCAGCAGCAAGGCGCGGCGGGGCCCGCGGCACCATTATGGGCTGCTCAGATGCCGCGGCCGGGTCCCCAGCAGGAGGCGCCCCCGCCGGGGCCCGAGCCCGCGGGGCAGCGGCCGTCCGCCGCTCCGCCGGACCCGCCACAGCGCCGAGCGCCATACCCGGGACAGGCGGAGCCGGGTCCCCCCGTCTCGGACAGGCCCTCACGGTATGCCCCTCCTCACCGCAACCAAAACATTTCATAGCCGACGATGTTGCAAAAATCACGTATTCATAATCATCCACCTTAACGTGGAAGCGGAGAGACAGAGAGGGAGAGAGGGAGACAGACAGACAGACAGACGGAGAGGGAGTAAGCAAGAGGGAGAGAGGTAGATTGAGAGAGAGAAGTTGACAGAGAGAGATGAGAGATAGAGAAAAAGAGGGAGAACGAGTAAGAGAGAGAGAGAGATAAATAGAGAGATGTTGAGAGGAATAGAAAGAAATTGAGGGAGAAAGGGAGAGAAGGAAGAGAGAGGTTGAAAGGGAGAAAGAGGAAGAGAGAGGAAGAAATGGAGATTGAGAGAGAAGTTGAGAGAGAGGGAGAGAGAGAGAGGAAGACAGAGAGAAGTTGAGAGAGAAAGAGAGAGCTAGGAAGAGAGGAGACAGAGAGAGAGAGAGAGAGACAGAGACAGACAGACAGACAGGAGGTGTTACAATGTCTTTGCCTGAATACCTCCAAGTCATTTGTGTCTGTGTGTGTTTGTGTGTATGTGTCTTTGTCTGTGTCTGCATGTCTGTGTGTCTGTGTCAAACTGCAGTGATTAGCTCATCACAAACACCTGGGTGCTTTCAACATCAAAGGTTTCCATAGTGATAACTTCAAAAAGACTCCAGTTCCATAGGGAAATTTCACAAATCTCATATAACCGTAGTTCCTATTGCTTCGATCGCCGACCTTAAAAGAAAGGACGACTTGATGAACAGATAGTGTGAGCCTTGGGTCTGTAGTGTAAAAAATGTGGCTTTTATGGCAAAAAAGAAATCGGGTACGGTTGTCTGTGCGAGATCTTTTTGGAGTCAGAGTTAACATGGGTCTCTATGGAGCAAAGAGGTTGATTTCCTCTCACTCTCAGACATTTCTAGCCAAATGTGTGAATCTGTTGGCTTCCATAGTCATATGTATACGACAAGCACAAGATTAGCTACATCTACATTTTGTGGGTGACCGTGGCTTAGAGGTGATCAGGGTCGTCCTTCAATCAGAGGATCGGTGGTTCGATCCCCGGCTCCGCTAGCCCATGTCGATGTGTCCTTGGGCAAGACATACATCTTAGGCCTACGGTGTGTCAATGGTAGCTACTCCTGATGGGCAGGTGGCACCTTAGCCCCTCCCATCAGTGTATGAATGATGTCATGTAGTGTTAAAGAGCTTTGAGGTGTTGGAAGACTAGAAAAGATCTGTACAGGTCCATTTAAATGAAGAGTGAAACTTGTGGAATCGGGAGCAAAATACAAATATTTCTTTCACAAGAAAGTGAAGCACCTCTTCACTCCGTGATGACATCACGTGCTCTGAGCAGTGCAATACACACTCATTATAAAGTCAGAAAAGGTTTGAAAAAAAGCATGCAACATAAACGCTGACAGTTCAAAAAGTATAAAAGATATGAAAAAGCTGAGTCATACATTAATATTTGAAGATTTCGTCAACATTTAAAAGTTTAAATGGTATCTGTAGCTGAAAGTATGCAGGACTTTTAAGCTTTTAAAGTTGAAAAAGTTTTAAGAGGATTTGAAGATTTTCTCCATAGGATCCCATTCAAAATAAAAACCATAAAAAGCTTAATAATTGAAAAAGTTGAAAGAGCTGAACATTTTGATAGCTGAACGGTTTCTGTAGCTGAAAGTATGCTGAACTAGTGACAGTACAAAAAAGTACGGAAGAAATAATATATAAAGAAGTTGAATAAAGATGTGAAGAACAGGGGAGAGAGAGAGAGAGACAGACAGACAGAGAGAGAGAGAGAGAGAGAGAGAGAGAGAGCGAGCGAGAGAGAGAGAGAGAGCGAGAGAGAGAGAGAGAGTGAGAGAGAGAGAGAGCGAGAGAGAGGGGAGAGAGAGAAAGAGAGGGAGAGAGAAGAGGGGGGATAGAGTGACAGACAGACAGGGGAGAGAGAGAGAGAGAGAGAGAGAGAGAGGGAGGGAAAGAGATGGAGTAAGAGAGAGGGAGAAAGGGAGTAAGAGAGAGAGAGAGAGAGAGAAGTTGAGAGAGAGAGAAGTTGAGAGAGAGAAAGTCAGAAAAGGTCTGAAAGACTCCTGAAAGAACTGAACATTTTGATAGCATAACGGTTTCTGTAGCTGAAAATATGAAGGAAGAGAAGAGATTCAAAATATGTACGGAAGAAATATATATAAGAAGAATACAGATGTGATGAACAATAGTTGGAAGCATTCCAACAATAAAGATTTGAAGAACAATACCTGTTCTACCGTAACCTATTTTTGAGGCCTCTGCACGAGCATATGGGCAAAAGCATGCCCATACTAAAAATAGTTTATATATATCTGCAACCACAAGGTCTATTTAAATAATTTGGTTTATTATAAAGGTAATAACTGTGAGATTTGTAAATAATGTGTAAATATCAGTATATATGTTACTGGTTAAAAGTAAATGAAGATGGAAGACAGAAGAAATGAAAATATTTCAGTTTCGCCTAAAGAAAAAAGCACTTTCAGGATGATCATCACTTTAGAATAATGCAGTTGCAGGTTTAAAACTTTTCAGATCATATCACAATATGTGAACACTATCTCTGCACAGTTTGACTTTGAATAAAGTGAAGCAGAAAACAATAAAAGAGTTTTTGGTACAGACAGGTCAGAAAAATCCTCTGAAAATTAGGATTTATTGAAACCTTTATTTTTTATATCTTTTACCAAAACTATTTTTTTTACTTATTTTTTCACTAATTATGTTTAATACATCCATATACAGCATTAACATACACAATGCCAAACTAAAATAATGTTTTTTGCTCTGAAAATCTCTATAAACTGCATATTTTTGTTCTCAAAATCAGAGTTCTGAAGAAGAAAAAGGCTGTTATTTTTTATGTGAATGGTTTACAGAGCAGAGTGAGACCTCCTGTCCACCTTCACAGATAGGTTATAAAGGGAAAGCAGCAAAATTAGATTGACAGCACTGCTAGCCAATACAAAGTCAGTCAGGCAAATTATGGTAATGTCAGTGTGAGCCATTTCGAAGCTGCTGCCCATCCCCCCATTTGTAAATTTTCAGTCACAAAGACCCCGGAATCATTAGTTTTAAAGCAGAGTGTTTCGTACGGGCCTTTTTCAGTGTAACACGACCGGGATCATAACAGGAAACGAAGCTAAGCTCAGTAAGTGTACACTTTTTTCATATTTTGCTGGTTTCATATTCGTCCGAGGCTAGTGTTAGTTGGCTCACAGATCGCTGAGGCTGTGGTTTATATGGATTTGAGTGGTATGTGCGGAATCCCTGGGTCACTTGCGTTCTTTTGCGTGGTCGCAAGCCTATGTAGCATAAAGCTAACTCGCGGTAGGTCGACATATGCCGAGTAAGTCCAGTGGCCGGCGAGATATGAATATTAATATGAATATTTGGTTATACATTTCGTTGGTCTTGATTAGTTGTCTTTGGAGCATGTACAAATGGCTTACATGAGCTTGTAGCCCGGGTTTTTCTTGTTAATCTGATATAAAACATCATTATCTTCTTTTTATTATTTGTTTTTTCTCCCAGGGGTTCCCCTAAATTTATTAACCAGTGTACCCCGAAACCCCCTCCTGAGGGGGCTCCCGGGTAGAAGAGGTTTTAACAGCATTCCAACTAATAAACAGTCAAATAAAATAAACTTGACCACACCACAAGTTCAATATTCAAAGGTTCCATTAAAGCAAAAGGGTAACAAAGAAAACAGGCTTGTTCATAATTCAGTCCAGTTCCTCTGCATCAGTTCAGTTCATAAAGGAAACACAATATTCCACTTCTGGATTACCAGGTTGCCGATACAACTCAGTTCAGGTCATTAACAAAAAAATACTCCACTTTGGGATTTACAGGTTGCCAGCAAAATAGTTCAAAAACAAACCATAAGAATCAAAAAACTGTGGAAGCCCTTTTGTGATGAAAAAAAATAAGATCCTGTAAGTCATAATAATGAGAAACTTTCATAAAATAATTACTTAGCATCTCATAGTTATGACTTACTATCTCATAGTAATGACTTTGGAAGGCAGCTTCTCCTCTCTCTCCTTTGCTCTGTGTCAGTTTGACTGAGTGCGGGGCTCTGCAGCAGCTCAGAGATGTTATGCCACTGTGGTTCAGCAGCATATTCCGATCACTGGAGTGGTTTGCCGCTGTGTACTGTGTCCTTATGACAGGTGCTGTTTGAAAGTTAAAGGCCACAAGCTGACATGTTTTTTGTTAGCTTGGCCATAGTCAGTCTAACTAACAATAACAGAACTTTTGAGCCAACCAACCATATACTATAGTGTTGGGCTGGCTGGTTTAATGTGAAAGATGTCATACTCAGCTATGCTTTAATCATAAATATATATTGTGTACAATATATACAGTATTACTTGATTGTACTTATAGTATTACTTGATTATGCTTACATAGTTTGTCTTAATTGATTATGCTTATATAGGTTGTATTACTTGATTATGCTTCCATAAGATGTATTACTCTTGCAGTACGGATATTGGGACTTTTTATGAATACTTTAGAATTACTGTTCTACACTAGTTAAAAGCTAAGGCTCATATATTGCTCACAATATATACAGTTTATATGGTTATACTTACATAAGAATGTCTGACCTAACAGTGCTGAAGCAGTTGTTTGGAAATACCCTGACTTGTGACATGATTTGTAACATCCTGCTTTTATGTTCTGTGTAGCCATGCATGTACTTGAGACATGATATGTAACATCCTGATTTCATGTTCTGTATAACCATATCCATGTCTTGAGCTATAGCTTTATGTACTGATGCATATGCATTAATCATGGCACCTCCTCAGCAGATGGAGACGGCCTACTATTGGCTTATAAGCAGTTTTATACCAAGATAGGCAAGGCAAGGCAAGGCAAGTTTATTTGTAAAGCACATTTCAACAACAAGGCAATTCAAAGTGCTTCACATAAAACCATTAAGCATCAAAACATAATGCAAAAAAAAGAAGATTTAAAAACAACATTTGATCTCTAAGCAAAGCAGAACTACGCTCGGTAATCACACACAAGCTCCTTTATTTTTGACAGTATTATACGTTTCAGCATTAAGATAGCAGCAGCAGCTGCTTAACACACCGCAGCTTTCAATCACTCACAGCCTCGCGCTCACTTCTCAATCACTCAGTCAGTTAAACAAAAACACACTTCTGCTCCCTAGCCACGAGTCTTAAACACTGCTCATTCGACCACGGAGTCTTTAACTTTATTCCACCCACAGGAATTTCACCCGCACCTATGCCCTGTAATCCCACACGGGCTTCTTAAACGTTTTAAACACGACTACGCCCTGTAATCCCACACAGGCTTTTTAAACATTAAACACCTATAGGAATTTTAACTGTACTGTCACCTGCAGGGCTTTTAGTACTCCCACCTATAGGAATTTTACACCTGTAGGACTTTCCATTCACAACACACCTCTAGTAGAGGAACTTCCACGCACACACATTCATACAGCACGTGATACGCTTCAGCATTAAGATAGCAACAGCAACAGCTGTATAACACACCGAAAACATTAAAAAGCTAAGAAATAGAATAAAAGTCGCAGTGCAGTTTAAGAAATAAAATACAGTAGTGAGATGCAGAAATTGATTAAGATCCTTGAATCTGGTTCAATTAAAGTCAACAGTAAACAGAAGAGTCTTCAATCTGGATTTAAAGGAGTTTAGGGTCTCAGCAGACCTGCAGCTTTCAGGGACCTTGTTCCAGATATGTGGAGCAGAAAAACTGAAGGCTGCTTCTCCATGTTTAGTTCTGACTCTTGGAACAGAAAGTAGACCCGTCCCAGACGACCTAAGGGGTCGGGGGTCGGGATGGTTCATAAGGTAGCAGCATATCAGAAATGTATTTAGGCCCTAAACCATTCAGTGCTTTATAAACCAACAGCAGGATTTTAAAGTCAGTGCAAAGACCTCAGAACTGGAGTGATGTGATCCATTTTCTTGGTCTTAGTGAGGACTCGAGCTGCAGCATTCTGAATCAGCTGCAGCTTTCTGATTGACTTTTTACCTGACCTGTAAACACACCGTTACAGTAGTCGAGTCTACTGACGATAAAAGCGTGGACAAGTTTTTCCAAATCCTGTTGAGACATAAGTCCTCTAATCCTTGCTATATTCTTCAGGTGATAGTAGGCTGATTTTGTAATTGTCTTGATATGGCTGTTCAGGTTGAGGTCTGAATCCGTAACTACACCTAGGTTTCTGGCTTGGTTTGTGGTTTTTAACATCAGTGATTGAAGCTGAGTGCTGACTTTCAATCGTTCACCTAGGAATGAAACAAGAACTGATGACAGAAACCAGTTAAACCTAAATTTACTAAATAGAAAGAGAACAGGAACTTACTAATTGAACAAGAACTGATGACAGAAACCAGTTAAACCTGAGCTTACTAAATAGAAAGAGAACAGGAACTTACTGATTACAAAAGAACTGTTGACAGAAACCAGTTGGACCTGAATTTACTGAATAGAGAGAGATAATAAGAACTTACTGATAAAACAAGACCAATAATTACATGTACACAAACTATGTAGAAATGCACCAGGAGGAGAAACCTCTGTTACCCACCTGTTCCTTAAATGGTCTCCAGGTATGGCTTATGCTGTGTTCACACCAAAAGCAAAACGATTTTTTGCGTTATGTTACTCGCGTGAGTTTACTCGCTGGACTATTTGTGGTTATTTGCGTCATTCCCTTCATTCGTGCTAGACGCCGGAGAGGAGGAGTGGCTTATCTCCATGGAAACAGTTATCATTTCCACCATCCACCATGGAAGAAATAACCACAATTTCTGCTTTGTACATGTTGTGGAAGTCCCACAAACGTGGGAACATCAAACACCCTTGTGTCTGGGTTCATAACAATTGTCCACGGCGATTGTGGCTTAGTGGTGAGCAGGGTCCTTCAATCAGAGGATCGGTGGTTCGATCCCCGGCTCCGCTAGCCCATGTCGATGTGTCCTAGGGCAAGACACTTAACCCCAAATTGCTCCCGTAGTTGTGCCTATGGTGTGTGAATGGTAGCTACTCCTGATGGGCAGGTGGCACCCCTCCCATCAGTGTATGAATGGGTGAATGATGTGTTAAAGCGCTTTGAGTGGTCGGAAGACTAGAAAAGCGCTATACAAGTACAGGTCCATAAAATCATCCGTAGCCGCACAGCTTCTCCAGGAGCTGTGTCTGGATGACTGCTGCTTCCAGTCTATCATATTATCCTCCATAGTTTCTGATTCAAGAACGGCAGGACATCAGTGATGATGGGCGGAGCGTCTCAACGCTGATTGGCTTTTGCAACACAGCGTCACCCAAATTTTTCCCATTGCGCCATTTGCACCGCCCAATGGAAATTTACGTTACTCCATCCGCATCTTTGCATTGACTTTGTATGTTATCTACTCGCGCGAAAAATTTGCTTCGCGTTTGGTGTGAACGCAGCATTGGTCCTCAGCCTGGTTTGGCTGGTTCTCGCCTTGCCATGGATGGCCCCTCCTCCACATCTGGTTTCACCAAGTCTCCTTTTGTGAGGAAAGGTTGTGGAAGAAGGCACAGGTGTACACCACCTCTGGCACAGAAGTTTTATGTAACTGCATAATGTCAATTAAACTTCTTTACATTTCTCTGCTTGTTTACATTTCTCTGCTTGTTTTCCCTACATGCAGCAGCTGGGTCATCATTTCGATTGACCTCTCCACCACACATCTGGCCTATTCGTGATTCATCAGGTTGATGGGTGTGGCCATGCATAGATAGCCTCTATCCCCAATGATGAACCAACCAGGAGGTGTTTATAGCTGCTGTACATAAATGGAGCTCCACCAGAAAAAGAAAAGTATAAATACTTTAATTTTATTTGGCATGTTGAAGAATGGATTGTTAAAAATACCTGAAGAGACACACAGCTTGTCTTGTTAGAAAGGTACTTATGATTATGGATTATCTTCTAACATTTTTAAACAGATTTAAATTCCTGTTGTTTGCGCTACTGTTATGCCTGATACTTTTGTATGTTCTGGCTATATAGTACTGAAACTGTATATCCTTTTGGCTATAAATATATCTAAAATAATTTGTAAATAATAAAACAAACATCTAAAATAAAGATACTCTCAACAGTAAAGGTACATTTTTTTCCAATAAGTTCACTTTTTAAGCAATAACCTACATCTAATGAATTTGTTTGTCAAAGGAGATCATCTATTAACTTATCTGACGGTATATACCTGAGTTAGGTTTAGAACCTAGGTTAACTGCTCTACTAGACTGTAGCCAAATTCGAGGCTTCAAAACCATGGTCAACATACCTTTGGGGGAAATCACGTTGACTACGTACACTACTTCAACATGTTCTCATACCAACTCGTAACATTCTGACACTTGGTCTGGACCCTTGGCGTCCCTTTCTAACAAATCAAAGTATGACATAGTATGAATATGAATGTTTGTTGACCCATCCACCTCCACTCCATCGTAACATGTTATAGTAATCATCATACTCCCGGATATTTTTCTCTGAGCATCTACTAATGACGTGGATGGGTTTACATTGTAGTTACTTAAAGCCGGGTGCATCTCACATCGACACTTAAGGGGGTCTTGTGCACTGGAATCAGATGCCATGGGGCGAGACAAAGCGACAGTATTTGATGCCCTGAGACTAAGAATGGGCTGGCTTTTTGTATACAGTCCATAAAAAATAGGCAATTTTAAATTAATGTTACATTTTTTAAGGGCTGCAACACATTCTCACAACAATGCATCAAATAACGCTACTTGGTCAGTGGCTTTAAATTTGCAAACTATAACGCTCTTCGTAAAGAGTGCTGTTTGATGTTAACTTGACTAACTACTCTCGTGAGTCACGTGACTAACAACTGACGTGACAAAATATCAACTTTACTTTTAGTTTCACGCAGGAACAGGAACAGCGGCCTCCTGGGTGAAGTCCTGTGTTTGTTTGACTCATCCAATCTAATTTGGTGCTGAAATTAACCAATACAATTCACATCCTGTGTATAAACTCTTAATTCAGTCAGTATATCTCACTTTTTTCTCATTTTGAATGCACTGTATGCTGTCTATTTTGATGTGTTTTTAATGTTTTTGTGCCTGTCTCACCCGTATGAAGCACTGGAACTTCTTGTCTCTGGCCAACAGTTCCTTGTACAATTTGACAGCCTTCAAGTGGCGGCTACAGAATTCAGCGTAGGTCTTTCGCATCTCATCTGCACACTGGCCTGAGAACTGACAGAAGAACACATGCACACGTTGATTTGTCTGTGAACACGAGTGTAAAGACACTGTTCACTCATCCACCTCCCTGTACTACGTACTACGAAGCAAGATTTGGGTTAACTTCAGGGTTAACCCAACATTATCGTCTCCGGAGCAGGTTATGTTGGAGATAAGAGATCAACAGTATAAAAATAAAAGCATCGCCTACTGACCAATCAAAGCTCGGTACATGGAACGTTAGATTATATTGTTTATACATGTAATTATAGTCAGATCTAACATGCTCTATATGAAGCAGTGATATTATAATTATCGCCCAAATGATGTATTTATGTCTTCTTCATATTTCTCTAATATAGTTTTCTCTTGGTTTGTAAAATGTGCCACTCTTCTGGCCATGTTTATGATTGGTCATATGCCGCAAACACTGCCCTTAATACAGGGCAGATATGTATAGGAAAAATAAGAAAAATAAGAAAAATAGTGAATAGTAACGTAACAAAAATCATTATTAAAAAAACTAAAAAGCTAATACAAATATTAATATAAAATATGAATACATAATTGTGGTTATTTTAGCAATTAGTTGCAAATAAACTAAAACTTCAATATTACGAATGAAATTACATGAAGACCGCTCCTGTCATGAAATATCGATTACTAAAAAAACATTGGAACTGTTATGACACTAGTCTCTATTGTAGTTATAGACTTCTGTGAAACTATAGAATTACACAAAACTACTTCATGTAATGACCAAATACAGTTACATTTTGCTTCCAGTTCTGTGTCACTATGCCAGTGTGAATGATTGTGAGAATGCGTGGCAGCCACCTGCTCTAGTAGTATGTCCCCCAGCTGGTGAATGGTGAAGTTGCGGCTGGATCCAGACTGCAGACTGCTGTTGCGCCGCAGGAGAAGCTGTGCCAGGAAATGGGAGTGTATCCTGGTCAGCTGGTCCAGGCAGGGGAACATGGCATACACAGTACACAGGTCCAGCTGAAGCTCCTCCAGCATGCCTTGCCGGAACACCCTTTCCATTATATGCAGCGTTCGCATGTGGTGGAGCTCTGTCTGAATCAGCTCTGAGAGACACACACACACACACACACACACACACACACACACACACACACAGTAAATACCTCCTTTGGACATTTACTACTTTCATCTAGCTACTGTATATTCAGAAATGCATTAGATGTCTGGGTTCAAAATAAAAAGGTTGATCAACTACAACTGTCACCATAGATGACATCCTGCCTCTTGATGATGTTTTTGCGGTGTGTCTGCAAGTAGCTGCTGTCCACAGCCATGCTCCATGAGTCAGCCTTAAAGTCCTGGCCCTCCAGCTCCAGATCCTCCAATACTGCAGTATAGTAGATGTCTCCTAAATGAGAGAAAGCCATCAACATCAAAGATCACATGTCTGAGGGAAATATTGAGCTTTTTTACTCCACTACATATATTTGACACGTATAGCTACTGCTAGTTCATTTTCACATTAAGATTTTTTTATGCAAAAATATCTTGATTTTATGAGCAATTAATAATAATGTCAGTTTTCACCTCCTATTGCACTTCTAACTATTACTTGCCTCACTTACCTCACCTCCACCTTACTCAATTTACTTATGGCACTTATCACTTCTTTTCAAACATTTACTAAGTAATTTAAGCGACAGTGTACATATAATAATTAAAATGTCTATCCTGCTCCTGCACTGTACACCTTACCAACTAGCTAACCTACATCTCTCCTCAACGTCTCCAGATTTCCCAGACATTTTACTATGATATATAGGTTGAATGTAGTGATACCGTCATCATTGAGAGACTCCACTGACATAGCTCTGGTCCTGAAGCTGAGGGAGTCTGTAGACTGGGAAAGGATCCTGCGCAGCCCGAGGGGAGAGTCATCATTCAGGGTCCTATCAACACACACACACACACACACACACACACACACACACACACACACACACACACACACACACACACACACACACACACACACACACACTGGTAGCTAGTGGGACAGCTCTAAACAGACAGTACTGGCAGGAACTACCTTCTTCTCCTATCGTCTGCATTTGGTTCCAGCCTGAGTATTGACTTTTTAAAAAAAAGAATTAACAGATCTGAGAAATGTGTTGTAGAGCAACTTATTAAACACCTCAACAGCTCTCCATATCAGCTACATCCTATGCAGTTTGGTTACAAGGCTAATCATTCGACTGAAACAGCCAACGGCTTTCTCTTCGAGAATGTGAAGCTTAAAATGGATAAAGGGGGTGTCGTAGCAGGGATTTTTCTTGACCTCAAGAAGGCTTTTGATACGGTTAATCACAATGTCCTGATTAATAAACCGTCAAATTTTATCTTTTCCCGAGAGTCTCTTGCCTTGCTGAAATCCTACCTTGAAGGAAGAACCCAGTGTGTCGCAGTGGGTGATGTTTCACCATCTACTCTGAGATCTAACGTGGGAGTACCCCAGTGTTCTATTTTAGGACCTTTATTTTTCAGTTTATACATTAATGATTTGCCGGGTGTCTGCAATGGGTATGATATTCAAATGTACGCTGATGATACAGTGATTTATGTGCACGCAAAGAACAAAGAACAAGCTGCACTTAAGCCCACATCCACAATGACAAATGTAACTAAATGGCTTGCGGATTCCTGCCTTTAGCTGAATGTTAAAAAGACTGTTTGTATGTTCTTCACAAAGAGGGCTTGCAAAGTGTCACCGGAGCCAGATGTTTATGTTGCTGGTGAGAGGCTACAGGTAGTGTCAGATTTTAAATATTTAGGATTTTTTATTGATTCTAATCTCTCTTTTAAAAAGCAGGTAAAACATGTGACAAAGGTTTTAAAACTTAACCTCATGAATTTTAGATATATAAGAAACAGTCTATCCATGCAGGCTGTGGAAACTGTATTTTAATGCAATGATTATTCCCCATCTGACCTACTGCTTAACCAGCTGGGCATAAGCCAGCAGCACAACATTAAAATATATCCACACTCTCCATAAACATGCTCAAAAAACACAAAAAGTCACCATCACTGCAATATCCTCATCAAACACCATATATTGAGTTGGGAAAACCTCGTTAAATTCACTGATGTGTGTCTGTTTTTTCAAATTTTACATGGTATGGCTCTGCCTCCGCTTAGTGATTTTATTAAAAAAACGCACTCAAAGTAGCAGACAGACTAGATCTGCTTCAAGAGGTGATTGTGTCATTTCACATAGGTCAAGCTCTTTTAGCAAATCTGCATTTTCTGTGTCAGCAAACTCGTGGAATGCTCTGCCATCACACATACGCACAAGAAACACGTACAGAACATTCCAACATAGCCTGAAGGAATGGCTTGTTGCCAATCAGGTGTGCAGCATTAATGTAGTCTGTCCTGTCTGCTTGTTTTGCCTCTATGTGCATTTGTCTTGTTCAGTGTTGATGTATGTTATGTGCCTCAGCGTTATATATGTGCTTATTCTGTAGGAACACTTTTCTTTTGCTTATATGTGAATTGGTTTTGTCTATAGGTTACTGTCTGTTTATTAATGAATCTTAGTTTCATTATGTTATTTAAAATTTTTTTATTTTAGGCTGCCTTCAAAAAATCTGGCCAGAGACAGCAGATGGAAATTCACCTCTCTGGCTAACTCTGGCTCACTTACAGTATTATTGTTGATTAGTGTGCATTGTCCCTGCAAAATAAACAGCAAAAATAAATAAAATGAAAGCTGCGAGCAGCGATGATCGGGCCCTCGCGCCCCTGGCGACGTCGAGGCTACTTGCCGGACGCTGGTTGACGCGTCCCAGAACTTGCTTTACTATCAGACACTGCTTAAGCGGCTTAGAGGATATTTCACGCGTGAAGCAACGGCGGCGTCAAGTAATTTTGCAGGGGCTTGAAGTTAGATCAATTAAAGAGTATTAACCCTCCTGTTATGTTCAGGGTCAAATTGACCCATTTCAAAGTTTGAAAATCTAGAAAAAATATTTTTAAGTACTTTTTCTGTATGAAACTTCTTTTGCTTGCCTTAATTAGTGTAATCAACGGGAAAAAAAGGGTTCATATCGTGTATATGCAACCCCCCCCTGCAGGTTTATATTACAGAGATGATGTTCAGGTCAATTTGACCCGGCAATGAAAGTGGAGGCTATAAGGGGTCAGAAGTGTCAAGTTTAGACCATTTCTTACTCCCTCTCACCATCACACACACACACACACACACACACTACCCCACCTGTGCGAGAAATACAGATACTATTTTGACGGGAACCTTATATTTTCCCGCGGGAAAACCCCGCCCACACTTAGCAGGGGAGGGGCGAAACATACAAACGGGCTGCTTGGGAGTCCTACCAACATTACACTCTGCAGATACATACAACACAGCAGCTTACTGTAGGACAACATAAGCAACAGAAACAAAAGGACGACAGCCCTGGTGACTCTGCAGCTCTTCTTTGATCACGACAGTGAAAGAGAGGAGGATGTGTCTAAAGATGAAGACCATCTTGAGGTCAATTCAGATTATAATGGTACTGATTATGAACCATCAGATGAGGAAAGTGATATACGTGTTCCTCCAAGCGAGACATTCGCGTCGAAAAATTGTGAAATACAGTGGTCATCCTCACCCAATACACATAAGCCAAGACTGTCTGCCGAAAAATATTATAAAGACGGTGCCAGGCCCCATCTGGATGGAAGTGACTCGTGTCACAGACATCAAGTCAGCTTTTGAGCTGGTCATTCCAAACTCAATACAGAAAGTAATTCTAGAAATGACATCTAAGGGAGAAGTAGAAGGAGCTGGATGAAACGCATTTACATGGTGTCTCATCTCTATTTATCTACTTCACCCCATGAAAAAAAGAAAGTTTCAAAATACTAAAAAAATTTGGACAAAAATACATGTTATGGTAGACTAATGCAATTTATATCTAGGTTTTTCCAATGTACCTACAAAATTGTTTGAACATGTATTTTTCATGAAAACGAGTGAGTTATCCTCATTGAACTATGATCTATGGAGGGGTGAATAACTCCATTCCACTAAATACTGATTGAAGTGTTAGTAATGGGGTTGGTGATGAGGTACAAACTATATTTATTAGGATTTTTTGGTTTCTGACTAACTTTTGGATGATTAAACATGCACCGGGTCAAATTGACCCGGGAACATCATTGCTGTACATGAGAAACGAACATAACAGGAGGGTCAAAGAGTTAATAATGACATGCGGAAGTCTTCAAGCCATGATTCTCATCAAACATGTCTACGTTGGGAGAGTTTTGACAAAGTACAGTTGATTAACAATAGCTTGATGTATGAACGCAAACCATGTAAAATAGCCGCCACACCACGTCCACGCCGTTCCATGAAACTCAAGCTTTTGATAACTTGTAATCACTGAGGTATTTAGATTGTACTGACGGAATTTGAAGTGGATCTGATGAATTCCCTAGGGGGAGTTTGTTACAGAAAGGTGCACAGAAATAGACAAAGATAAAAGGAAAAATCCCACAAAACTCAAGATGGCCGGCTTCTGGTACGGTTTGGAGCATTGTCCCTGGAGACTTATTTTTAAGTTGACATGTGTTACATATGCCTACCAAATTTGAAGTGCATCTGATAAAGTCCCTAGGAGGACTTCGTTAAAGAATAGCGCCTACAAAATAGACAAAAATAAACCAAACAAATTACACAAAATTCAAAATGGCCAGCTTCTGCTACGGTTTGGAACATGGTCCCAAGAGACTTATTTTTAAGTTTAGATGTACTACATACGTCTACCAAATGTTGTATATCTATGTCTAACCTACTGCGAGAACTGCTTTGTCGAAATTTGGTTGAATTTTGTTGAGCTTTTGTAGGGGGCGCTATCAAGCCGATTTGACATTATGAAGCATTAAAATCATATCATATAACTACATTTAGGTCATTAAATGTGTCTGCAATGTTTGGGTGTGTTTTGAGCATTTCTAGCCCCTCAAAAACACCTTTGTTTTCCTGGCAAAGAGTGCGTCTTTACGGCAACAGGCTTTGACGAAACAACAATCTTTTAACAACTTTTAATCATTAAGGTTTTGAGATTATACTGTCTAAATTCGAAGTGGATCTGATGAATTCCCTAGGACGAGTTCGTTCCAGAAAAGCACCTAGAAATAGACAAAAATTAGCAAATAAATCACACAAAAATCAAAATGGCCGACTTCCGGTACGGTTTAGAGCGTGGTCCCAGGATACTTTTGTTTAAGTCTACATGTGAAACATGTGCCTACTAAATTCTGTCTATCTATGTCAAACGTACTGCGAGGGCTGCATCGTTAAAACTTGGTAGGGGGCGCTATCACGCCAACATTCCACTTTGAAGCATTAAAATCACATAGTTTAACTACATTTATGACTTTAAATGTGTGTGCCAAGTTTAGTGAAATTTCAAGCATGTTTAGTCCCGCACCTTCGTTGTTGACGGCGAAGAAGGGGTCGCCACGGCAACGGAATTACACGAAACCTCAAACGCTTTGTGGGCTGGCATTATAAAAATCTTCTGTTTGTGTGGCAGTAATTTGATGTTGATCTGATCTACCTACAAAGAAAACCAAGCCAAAGTATAGAAACTTTTACTTCCGGTTACCAGTAGGTGGCGCTATGACTATGATTCAAAATTAGACTGTACATGTCTTCAAGCCTAGAGTTTCATCATACGTGTGAAATTTGGAAAAGTGGTTTGGTTTATTCGCTCACGGCGAAGGATCAATATTCGCCGATGCTCCGAGTCGCCACCCTTCATCGAATTCTTACAATCTTCACCGTGTTGCATTATCAACGTCTTAAGGCTTTTCTGACAAACTTTGAGAGGGATCCGATTAATCTGTGAGGAACAGACAGGGCTTACCAGCATAAAAATTTCATTTTTGTTGCCACTAGGTGGCGCTATGACTTTGATTCTAAATTATCATATGGATGTCTTCAGGGTCAGGATGTCATGACATATGAGTAATATGGAGCAGATAAGATAGTGAACGGCGGAATTACAACAACTTCCTGTCTCGTGGCGAATGGTGTTTTTTTGAAAATGCTTCCCGCTCACATAGTTCGATATTTTTTAAATCCTTTGACAACTTTTCACTGCAAAGGTCTCAAGATCATACTGGCCGAATTTGAAGTCAATCGGGTTTAATCTCTAGGAGGAGATCGTTGTAGTACAATGCCTGAAAATGCTGAAAAATGCTGAAAAATGCTAAAAAAGCCAATATTGGGCGGAAAAATGCATCGCCCCCTAGTGTTTGAAAATAATGAAAATCATAGGGTCAGTTAATGGAAGCGATGTGGACATGTACTATACATTTGGTGACGATAGGCCAAGTGATTTGGAAGTTAAGTGGATTGAAAACTAAGCCACTCCCCTTAGAAGTTGATTGGTCCTTTTTGTTCTCAACACAATGAGATATCAACAAGATTTTCATAAGGTTTAATGACATTGAAACAATAATGATCCACAGAACATTTTGTAAGAATCGGACCCAGCATTTAGGAGGATTTTGAGAAAAAAGTGTTTTTCACAAAATTCAAAATGGCGGAAAATCTAAGTCGGCGGACCTTGGGGGTCTGATGGACTTATTTGTAAGGTATACTTACCCGGACATGTGTGGCAAATTTCAAGTCAATCGGGCTTTGGGGGAAAAAAGTATTAGCTTTCTAACTCAAGGGGGCGCTGTGGAGCAATTTTGTCCGATTTTTTTCCTGACACCCAAATCAGATTGGAATTTTCGCCGAGCCAGATGGTGTGCAAATTTTTTATAATGTGGGTTTAGTCCAAGCACCTCTTTTCCCCGCGCAAAGCCGGCAAATAGGAATAATAATAAACAATACAATAACAATAGGTCCTCTCGGACCGACTTCGTCGATCACTCGGGCCCTAATAAACGATACGATTACAATAGGTCCTCTCGGACCGACTTTGTCGGTCGCTCGGGCCCTAATAAACATAGCGATTTCAATAGGTCCTCGGACCGACTTCGTCGGTCGCTCGGGCCCCAATAAAATAAATAAAAAATCTAAATTGAAATGTTGTGAAAGGTTGTCATTCGTTTTTGATCAGTGTTTGATTGACTGGTGGTATATTTGGATACTGAGGTTTGCAGAAAGTATTTTAGGCTGCACATGTGACAAGAATAAAAAGTGACACAGGGTGGCAAACTTTCAGTACATGGCAAGTGAATAGGTATTTTTAACAGAAGACATTTTGACTTGTCACAGTGGGAAAAGCACAGCTTTAAATATTGAAATTAATGATGGTACAATTCTATTTAGCTGCTTTGATTTCAGGTCCCTGGTATCGTCCATGATTGCTCACTTTCACTTCCATTGAAACACTTGAATTGAACATGAGCCATGTTAGTGTTATCAGTATCACCTGGGCGTTTCCTGCTATAACAAGACCAAATATCTGTTGTAAGAAAAGGCCAATTGGAACGTGCTTGCAGAAAATGAACAGAAATGAAGATACAAATTTCTTCTAGTCACACAGGGTTTAAAAATACCGGCAACCTCTGGTTCTGAGAAGTGAAGCCATTGCTGAAGTGCCTTAAACTTGCAAAGTCCAGAAACAAAGTCTAGCATCACTAATTGGGTTGAAGAATTATATTGTAATTAATTTCTCTACATTTAAAAGTCTGTCACCTGTACAATACAAATATGTCATTGTTAAACGAGTGCACTGCTCAAATGCTGAGAGGACTCTACAGACTGACTTTGAATTGGAACATTTATCTGGGGGCTGACCACAAGAATGTCAAAGAATCATGTATCCACGGATATGAACATTTACTAATATCTTTATCACCAATAGCTTATTGTAATCAAATAGATCAAATGTAATCTAAGCTGTATAGGACAAAAGGTTTAAATGGACTAACGTATCATTGTTTACATAATGTTTAGGGGACTTTATTAGTTTAAATGTAAAGTGTTTACAAATTTTGCATCTGATTTTCTTTTGTCTACAAACAGCCTTAACTCTTTAATCCTCAGACAGTCTCTCTTTGTCTCCTCTCATTCTCTCTCATTCTCTCTCTATCCAGCTTACTTGTGGACAAGTCCTACAGTGGGACGAGGCTAGACCATATCCTTGGGTAGTTGCCTGTGCCTTAGGTTAAGTGTGCCTTACATTGTGTTGTAGCTGGCCAATGAAAGTGAGGCTCACCCTGCAATGTTGTTGGTAGAGACACTCTTGGACAGGGATAGGCTCGAGCGTCCACGGCGGGATCCCAGCAGGGACTGTCGGAAGCTGTCAGAAGGGTAGATGGCTGAACTTGGACGCTCGCGCATTCCTGGAGCTGTGGAGTTTTTAAAAAAGTTGCGGGAGAGTGACAAGCAAATGGGAGGAAGGCATGAGGAGGAATAAAAATAGGAATGGCTAAATGAGAACTATTTGAGATAGGAAAAGGAGACTGAATATATGTGCATGGAAGAAAAGTTCTCACTTTTTGTACGCAGCGTGACATTCTGTACGGCTGAGTTATTCCTTGTAAGGGCCATCTTCTGCTGCTGTATTAATAAAGAACACAAATCAGTATGTTACAGGTACAATAGCATTCCATATAAAGTACATATAAATCTATATATGTTATGTGTCTCACTAGAAGAGGTCTCGATCTGAAATCTTATGTCGCATCAACATGAAAATCATGTTGACACTAAGCTACACTTTCTGTATTCTAATTCAAGAAACTGACAACATTTACTAACATCTATTTAAAAAAACTATCATCAATTTGTTTAGAATCCACATTTAACTGGAGGAAATGTTATGGATAGACCTGCTGGACTGTCCCCCTTCAGTTTTTCTTTCTTACCAACAGTCTATTAGCTTTATCTTCTAATTCAAAATGTAACTGATTTAATTACGCATGAGGTTTCCGACCTGAGAATACGGTATGCCAGAATACTCATACTTTAACATTCAAGCCTTGAATGGTTCCCATAACATTGAGTCCAAAAACACACCATGAGTGTAAAGACGGTCGCAATGTGTATAAAAAAAACATTTGTCTGAGAGCATCGTGGGATTATTATTATTAATTTCCAATTATAATGATATTGAGGAAGAGAGATTGCTTGATCAATGTTGTATTAGTATGTTCTGTCCTCCAAGTGTTTTAAAAACACATCCTCTGTTTTTGTGTAATCTTTGTGTGACTACTTGCTGTTCATATGATTCTACTCTTGTGGTTTATACTCTTTCTTTGATATACTGTGAAAGGTTTGTGTGTTGTATATTTACACTTGGTCATAATCTGTATCTGGCTGTAGAATATCACTTTAGGGCTTTCCAATTTTGTAATGAATGTGAATCTTGTACCATGTAAATAGAAAAAAAAGAAAACGTTTATATATAGGAGCATCTATGCTGCTCTAATGTTTTAAAGCTGCAGCTCTGGAAGGGTTTCTTCTTTGAGTTCCATAATCTTCTTTTTTTGCTTCACCTTTTGGTTTGAATTGTCTCATAGTGTATAATTTTTGATTGATGACCAAAGATGTTGTCAGGATCCCTGTCTGACACATTGGCCTGCCTCCAGACACCTCCCATGGCCACACCCCTAATTGATGCACAGCTGCGGACAATCTAGCTCGTTCCACCATTAGTATATCAACCCTGGTCCCGCAGGCTAGGGTTGTCAGTCCGTATCGTCTTCTACCTGGTGCACACTGTCGATCTGCCTACTTCACACTGTCGATCTGCCTACTTCCAGTTTCCAGCCACGGGACGTCACACCGTCGATTCGGCCACTTCCTGTGTAGGACCACGGGCTCCACACATTCCTGTCCTCTCGTTGGGGTTGAAATAAATCTGTATACCGGATACTGTCTCCTGTGGTATTGCTATTGGGTCCTAGCCTTGAACTCCCGTGACAGATGTTGCCATATTTCTCTCTCAATTGACCAGACAACCAACAATTGCAGTGTAAAGGGGCTTTGGAGGAACAATGTCATGACTCTCTAAATACGTGTGTAAATAATAGAAGAGGGAAGAAACCCTAATCAATAATTAGAGTTATGATGATTTGTGGTGTAGCCTTCATCTTACCCTCTGTTTCATTTTGGCGCAGTTTGGCAAAGTGTCGCGACAGCGGTTGTGGATAGTGACATTGCATGCTGGAAAAAATGGAGACATAAAGAGGACAAACATGTTATATCTCTCTCGTTAACGTATTTTCTCCCAAATTACGGTCGCAGTTTGAAACACGTGGTTAACGTTGTAAATTAGACAAAACTAAACAACGCTACAAAACTACCTGGTTAGATTTAATAAAAGACAGAGTTTGTCTTAAAATGACTGCAAAATTGAAACAACAATTAGTTATGTTTATGCAACCAAACTACTTGGTTCAAACAGGACACAGACAGCATATCTGGGATAAAGGTCTTTTGTTTTGATCCATCCACCAGCCCAACCTTCTCCCTATACAGATTCCTGCAGACCAATGCAGTTTTGTTGTTTGGGAATGTAAGTTTTAGATACCTTCAGTCTTACCTAAGTAAGAACTGACGGAACTTTTACGTCTACTTCCGTTTACCCACCTCTCACTGTATATGTGCACTATGTACTTACTAGGGCAGCTGAGCGCTTCCTTGGCAGTAATACTCTTGTTGCATGCTGAACAGAGTGTGGTTCCTGACACTGTCAATGACGTGAAGAGGTGACCATTGCTGTAACGTGCCTCCCTCTCCCTTGCCGCCTTCTCTCGCTCCCTCATGCGCTCTCTCTCTTTATTCTGAAAGAGAAAACAGACGTCAATGTGGAAAAGACTTCCTGTATATTCGTTAAGAGACCTCTGACCTCTGTCAGCATCAAGTTTTTACATGTGTCTTTAGACTGATGGACGGAGAAAGGAGCAGGTTGTTATAAAAACAGCATTACTCCTACACTGTGGCTCTGTCACACTGGGGTCAGGGCAAATTACGGCCACAGTTGTAACATCATGAGCAACTGAGCTTTTTGATGGGAGCAGTGTTAACGTTCACTGGATGGCTGTTAAGCATAGTTACAGGTACAGAGATGTCACAGGTGCACATGTCAAGCACACAGACCGGAGCTGAAAGGTCAGAGACAAAAGTTGTCTGCACACTCAACATTTTCTCAAAGCTCAATCCCAAAAAAAGCAGAACTTTTGTAGTTCTGCTTTTTGTTCTGTTGATTGGTGAGTTAGTAAACTGCTGGTTAGTGACCTACCTCAATGACCAACCTCTCTGGTTAGCAATTAGGTACAGCTTGTTTTAATGTGCTTCAGAGCAGTGGCTCTCAACCTCAGGGGGCGCCAAAGATCACAAGGGGTGCACCGGGATTTGTCTGCTCTGAGGTTGTCAAAATTGGATTTGCACCCGATACTCTGCTCATGTACTAATACTTGTTCTCGCAGAACTGCACCGATACAATCACACCTGATACCACTACGGCAAAGTGAGGTTAACCTCTCGTCAGCTGCATCGATAACCTGATGCACAAACAGGTTGAGTCCATCAGAACAGGCAGTCCCTACTTCACTTGTCTGGGAGAAGCAGCCACAATGTTGTGTGCATTGTTGTGGACACATGCAGCCACTTTAGTCTCCACTGGATCAATTAGTTCAGCTGAGAGGTTGTCAGCGGTGTGTCTGCCTGGTAGACTGTCAGGGTTTCTGCGGGGAGTATGAACAATAGACTCTATATAAGAAGTGGACGTAGTTGTTGTGACGGTATCCATTGGTTGGTGGACTTCCATTTTAAGACCTTGAGTTCATCATTTTTGCCGTCGCCATGTTGGATTTTTGCAGTAGGCATGAACCGAAGTGACCATATTTGGACTGTAGAAGAGTGACGCCGTGGTAGAGATGCCGTCTGCGACTCTGGTAGTGAAGTGTTGCATGGTAGCCACGCCCTAAAGCATACCCTGCTATATGGTCTACTTTATTCTGAATGTGATCATAATTTACAAATGAACATCATGCTGTATTGAAGAAGACTTGAAACTAGGGATTGAGACCATGAATTTAAAAGCACAGCCTGCATTAATGCCACATGCATATGCCAGAAGCCCTCCGTCAAAATGTCTCCTAAACCAAGGGCTCAGTTTTGCAATCTGTTTCCAAAGTTTTTAATGAGATCTGTTCTGTATGAACAGGACTCCCTACAATGAAGTCAGGGGTTCCACACCCACATTTTCCTGTCTTCATTTGTTTTGTCTATTTGTGCCTCTCAGTTGAAGGCTGCCTCTCCGAAAAGACAAAGCTCTAATGCAAAAAAAAAGCAGAAAGCAGAAGGAAAAAAAAATGTCCACATTATCTTTGAATGGCCTCTAACTTTTGATGATGGAACAAGGACATGAAGCAAAAAGTAATACATTTAAGAATTCAGGTAAAAATCTGTGAGTATAACGAAAAAATAACAACACACACAGACACCCACCTAGCAGAAGCAGTTTCTACTGGAGGCTCGTTTCTACTTTCATAGTTTCAGAAACAACAGCACCAAATCCAACAACATCCATTTAGGGCCCTTTCACACCTATCTTGTTTGGTTTGGGCTTACTAACTTTTCAGTAAGAGCTGACCTAAAACTACAGCTGTGGAACCTCCCCGGTAACATGGTCCGGACCAAACAACGGAACCTTGGTCCCAACAAAATAGGTGGTCTCCGTCCGGATAAAACTGAACCATGGATCTTTTCTTTTCTAGTGTGAAAGCATTTTTTGGATGGCAGCTCATATAAGTGATGACGACCGGGCGCAGATTTGTCATGTATAGTTCTTCTCTTACCGAAGCCCATCAGGAGAAAAGAGAATAGATCTTTTCATAGAGAAAAGCCTTCAGTGTCTCTTTGCTCTTCTTTCAATTAAATACTGTCCAGTTCTGATGTACATGATGCTATTCATCTATGCTAACCTCTTTAGGAGCCGCAACCCACACCCGCAGCTGCCTGTAGCTCTTCACTGGACCCTGATTGGTTCGGTCACTAGCTTGCCTGACACAAACCCATAACTTGAAGCCTGACAAGATGGATTTTGATGTGAGATATGAGACCCTGCGATTCTTGCGTGAGCTTGTGACATTGCGAGAATCCAGCTGCTGTGCAAAGTAGTAAAGGTTACAATATTGTAACCCTAGTTCTAAAAGCATAGGTGGAGTCCTCTATTGGACTCTATGGGTATACTCTCCTCCAATCATGAGCATGTGTTCCCCCATTAAAATCTGCATGAGTGCAGGCTAATCAGGACATGCCTACCTGTATACATTCAACACAACTGACACAAACCCACTCTTTTCACGTGTTGTTCCAGCCTGAAAAGAAGCCCCCCCCATGTCCAAGAGATGTAACCGTATGAACAGACTAGGCGTTGACCACGATGCTGTCGTACATATGTCCTCGACACTCAACCCACCAAACAAATCCGCAACAAGCAACTGGATTGCACTGACAGGGCGATTAGTTCACATACTCTCTAAACTGAGGTCAGTGCAAGCAGCAAAGCTGTCTTGAATGATAACGACTTCACGATCCTGAGTCCATTTCACTTTGCCAGGGTTGCTGCTGAAGGTACACAACCAAAATATTGTCACACACATCATGAGAATACATCTGCAACACATTAACTTGATGAAATACATGTAATTATTGTCAGACTTTTCATGCTAACCCAGTGAGCATTTTTCCGTTAAAAATATGTTTAAGCAGTGATATTATAAATCTATTAATTTAAACATATTCACACAGTAGGCGATTTCAACAGCTGTCCTTCCTGCATTTGTCAATTTAAACTGTTACTTTCAGTCTGAATGTATTTAACTTCTTCGTATTTCCCTGATATTATAGTTTTTTCCTTGTTTGTAAAATGCGCCGCTCTGTTGACGGACTTGTCCATGTTTGTTATTCATCAGATGCTGCAAACCCCGCCCCTTTATGTGAACCAAAATATAACCTGGGTATGTTGAACTTGCTTCGTGGAACAGGCCTCTGGTGCTGTTCATCTGTATTGGGGGGCTCGGCCAAGGCATCCTGAGACGTGGAGACAGCCGTAAGCATGGGAGCTCTATCTCTTTGACGCTCTCCTTCTCACCATCCCATTGGTACGCTTCATCTCAGGTTTCCCCTGAGATTGAGCTGAGATTTTTCCTCCTCCAGATGTGAAGGATGAAATTGATCCAAAAAGCTCATCCATGATGACGGGGGATCCCAGGAGATTCTTCCCAGTCTTTCTTCAGGAGAGCCATGCTACACATGGTGAGAGCCCACGGTGGCTAGAGACATCACTAGGCCCGCTGCTGTTGCAAGTCCCTGAATGAGATTATTCCTTTGACTGATGCTATGGTCCAGCGGCTGATGAAGCACAATCTGCTGCAGTGGTTATCACAAATGGGAAGTCACAGAAAAGTGATATCGGTGGTGGGTTTCCGCAGGAGGCTAATGTACTGGACAACAATGAGATATTGTCGCAATCCTCATTGTCATCCACAGATGAGGTCTCAGGTGTATCAGCATAGTTGTACAGAGGCAGTGGTGGAATGACGGCGGCTGGAGCCAGGCGTAGCTCCTCAGGAAAGCATCACATCGAAGCATCGGAAGTAATCACACCTCTGCTGTCGAATCTTAGGCAGGGCTTGGCAGGCTGGGCAAGGTGGTGGCTGCTGAACACCCCTCTCTGCATGATCTGTGCCGAGGCACTCGAACAGGTGTTGTGAAGATCCTTCCCAGAAATGAGGCTGGGACATGAGGGGCACTTACGAGGTTCTTGAAGCGACTTGCAGTGACTCCATCCATGGATATCAGAAGCTTTTCTTTTCAGCTTTTGGCTAGGGACGGGCAGATTTGTGTCTTTATTACGCAAACAAAAAAAAATGTTTTGAGAGCAAATTTCTCGTTTGTAAGTAAAAATATATAAACTGAGAGTTAGTTTTGCTTATGAAACTAGAATTTTTGGCTGCAAATCAAAAAACTTCGCTCTCAAAAAAAAAAAACCTTCGCTCTCAAAACGAAAAGCTACGAGTTGAGTTTGGATGTAGTGGGCGAGGCATACGCTGCTGAATGAGCCAGGAGTTTCTATTGGTGGGTTTGACTTGCTCTTGGCACCTAACAGGAGGTTACGGTGAGGAGGACATGGAGGTAAGTTGACATTATATTGCTGTGTTTTGTCAAAATTATTTTAAATGTAGCAGCACTTTACTTTGTATTCATGTTGTTAGTGTCGTGGAGTCTCTTTTTTTAAAGAACGACATGGAGGGCTGCTTTGTTGACATGAAGCCCCACTTTCTGCGTGCATGTAACGTTAGCCCACAGTGGGCTAACGTTACATGCACCTGATGCGTATGTGTATGACACAGTTTAAAATAAATCCTATGAGTTTGGTTTTCTCCGACCGAGGTAGGTACAGTTAAAAACACTGTAGCTAAAAACGACGCGCGTCTTCTTATGACTACACTGGACAGGCACCGAAGAAAACTTTTACTTCTTCTGCCACCTGCTTGAAACGTCCCTTTATTTGCTCAAACGCACCACCTGGTGGCGGAAGCTGTGCAGTACACACACATACATGCTAGTCATGGATACAAAGGCTTGTATCATTTGATACTTGATAATTAACAACATTGTACCACCTGTGCCTTTATAATAAGCACCAGAGAGTAAAATAGTGACACAAAACACATTCAACTTACATTTAAACGTGTCTGTGTATTATGGAGGGGTTCTGTATGATTGTTAAATCATTACATTGTTTAGTTTGTTGGCAATGACTGGCTTTTCTTGTTATACAATATAACTATATGGTCTCTGTATTTATAATAATACAATGTGGTCAGAATTCCCTTTTCTACAGAATGGAACCTTTTCCACAAAGAGCTTTTGTTCAGGTATGTTGAACTCTCCTCAAAATGTAATTTATCTGTATATACACATCTAAAAAAAAAATTGATACCACTGTTTTAATACATTTCTATCTTGCTAAATTCCCTCTTACAGGAATCCATTACAAGGCGGCTTTTATGCAGGGCCAGGGATCGGCTTTCTGCAGTAATCACAAGGGAGCCAATTGATTTTGATTACCTGCACATGGTTATCTCTCAGGAATTGCAGTTTCTTCGAGCAGGGGCAGCCTATATGGATATTCCTCAGTGTGTAGTAGATGGTTTACAAACTCTAAGTGAAGTGATCAAGTCTCACATTTCAAACAGCACTGTTGCTCCATTACTTGACAGTGTAGCTGTAGTTGAATGGAATGGTACTGTGGGTCGACCGAAATTTAGCATTAATACCCAAGTCCTTGAAAATCTTCTAAGCATGAACCTACCAATGACCACTCTGGCTACTGCCCATGGCATTTCAAGATCCACACTGTACAGGAGGATGAGGGAGCATAATCTCTCAGTCAGAAACACCTACTCTGATATATTACATTGTACTTGATCAAAAGGTGAGATCTATTAAAGCCAGAATGCCTGATGCGGGATATCGGCTTGTAAAAGGGTCTCTACTGGCTATGGGATATCGTGTCACATGGAGTAGACTGAAGCTGTCCATGCAGCGTGTCGATGCCGCTGGCATTATTGCAAGACTGGTCCAATTGACATGCATTGCCAGACGGACATACTCTGTTCCAGCTCCATTGTCTCTTGTCCACATTGACACCAATCAAAAGTTGATCAGGTATTGCTTTAAACTGAATTACCATACATATTTATTTTAATTGAGGATTTTTTATCACTTTGATATCGTCAAATCTTCTGAAAATTTGAAGGTACAACATAGTGATTTTTGGAGGTGTTGATGGCTTTTCCAGGAAGGTTAGCCTGATCTGTTTTCTATAACTATTATTTACATTATCACATCTTGTTTACATTATCAGTCTCGCTCAGAACATAACATAAGTCATCTTTAAATCCTATTCCTGAACAGATTTTCTACCTTAATGCAGCTCGGAATAACAAAGCAGAGACTGCTCTAGGATTTTTCATCGATGGTGTGCAGAAGCATGGATGGCCATCAAGGCAAGGACCTTCTCCTTCATACCAGATGTAATTAGTTTAGCTGTCCAACCCGTGTCACACTACTCTGTTTGTCTCATTTAGAGTCCGAGCTGATCAAGGGGTGGAAAATGTGGACCTTGTGAGATGCATGTTTACCGTGAGAGGAACCGCTCGTGGCAGCTTTATTGCTGGCAAAAGTGTCCACAGCCAAAGGTAAAAATTGTATGTATTACTATAAATGTTTACATTATAAAAAAAAAAGACTATCAAATGTAGCCACTTCATCATGTAATTTGCTTCCAGAGTGGAACGCCTTTCGAGAGATGTTTGGAGTGCTGTAACATCTCAGTACTACAACTTGCTTCACATCTTGGAGGAAGATGGCTTCATTGACCTTTCAAATGCGGTTCACCTCTTCTGTGTGGGGTACGTCTTCATTCCCCGTCTACAAAAAGATCTGCAACATTTTGTGGAGACCTGGAATTGCCACCCCTTAAGCTTGTCTCCTAATCAGCTTTGGAGGATTGGAACGCTACAAGTACCTGTGCCAGAGCCAGATCTGCAGGAGGTAGTGTGTACTATACATTTAGCACAAGAACAAAGAAATGCAATTTAAAGTATGGTATTCACTAATTTGCTATATCACTCTAACCTAAATTAATAAATATTAACATTAGATCGTCTACAGTATGTGAAAAAACGAGGCAATGGCTATAATTGTAATTAATGTATGTGTTTGGTCCATCTCAGATCCTGCAAGCAGAACACTTGCAAGATGAGGAACCTGACAGTGCTGATCCAGAGCATGGGGTCACTGTACCAGAGGTGCCATGCCCCTTGTCAGCTGAAGGTCTTGCTGCAGTGCAGCAAGTAAACCCCACCGTCGATTCCTCTTCTTTTGGACGGGACATCTATATGCATGTCCTTCAATTGGCCTCATTTTTTGGATGAAGTTTCCCATTGATATACTTGATGCACATCTCATGTGCTGATTCTAAAACAAGTATGCACTTTTAACTAATCACAAATAAAGCACAGTAAATAAATACTTGTGTGTTTATTTGGTTCAGTCACATTATAACAAGGTCGCATAAATAGCTGCAGTATAAAATTATTCTGGAACATTTTGTTTGTTTGTTTCACTAAAGAATAGAAAACATAAAGAATAAGCACAAGTGAAACACATTATAACACAGAACCATGCTCTTGCCAACAACTATTTAACACATTTATCACACTCTATCGAATCATGCACAATACTTAATGGCAGTTTGCAGGAGTGTTTTAAATGATTCATAATCTGTAATGTGGGCTACTGGGAATGTGATGGTGTCTGTGCAAGCACTGAAACTTGGGTAACACACAGTGTGGTTAGGCATGGCGTTCAGACACCAATGATCAAATTTCACTGAGTTTGAATGTTTGTCGATCCTCCAAAAGCAGATGTCTGTGAGCTTGACCAGTCATCCACTGCATGACTGAGGATACAATCAAAGCCTCTCCTGCAGTGTTGCCATCAGGTTGTGCATCTTGAAGAGAAATACAAAGTGTAGACCAGAATAAATCTCTCCAGTCATTTTATATGCAAACAGTTAAATATAATGCTCATTAAGACAGTTATATGGTAAATAATTATTTTAAATTAATGGTTGGACATACCTTCAAGTTCTAGAGAGAAATCTTGGAAGTGCTCCAAGATTTTTGATTCCTTCACTTGCTTATTTGAACCGCTTACACTCAACTCCGGGGCCAGATGGGACATGATGTAATGTGAGTCCACCTACATTTCAAACATAGTGATACCCAATGAGATTCCTCAAAACTTAGCTAGTTAAGAAGCAGAAAGGAAGTTATGGAAATACTATGTAGTACAACCAGTAAACACTCAAAGCTTAAATAAAGGCATAATTAACGTTATATGACAGTTGCATAATTGTACTGCTGCCATCATGGTAAAAACCAGACTAATGACACATTTGACTGGCTCATTGACATGAGTGCATGCCTGTCTACCTGGCCATTTCAGTTTGCACTGAGGATCTCTCCATAACCTGACTCTGTCCCTGCCTTTGTCCCTGTGGTTCTTCAGGTATGGCCCTTGAAATCAGGGACAGGAGATGTCGTGCAGCCTCCGTGGCTTCACGTGCATCATACTGGAAAGAGATTTTAGATGTATGAACACGGTAAAAGGACGTTACAGTGTAATGCATTACTGTCACACAGCTGTATCGAAACAAATTAAGCAATTACCTGAGGTGTTTGTTGTTGGTTTCCATTCTGACATTAAAAGAAAAAAAGTAAGTATTACCGTGACAGTATCAATGTAATGTTTGAGTGTAATGATTTGATCAAAAACACCAAGCAAATTATGAATAACTTGTGCCTCACCTTCACTACATGATATCACTAACTAAGCTAACATAAGTTGTCTATGTAGTTACTTTAAAAAATGTTGACACTTGTGGGTTTAGTGATTGTTAAATACGGCTGTGGATGGAAACAGTTTAGCAAATGTGTATTAAGTGCCTCCTCCTTGGAGACATAGGACCCTCTGTAAATGAACCATAATGTTGGTATTTACTGCAACGATATTGTCATTTTAGACTATCTGAAGTAGCTCATAGTAAATAAATACCCCAACGTCTCTGCCAATCATATCGATGCCAGGAGAAAATGGCTAATGATAGCAACCGATGCTAATTTAACGTGATTGTGGTTAATATCAAATGAGGTGCTAATTTCTGTAGCGTTAAATGGTTAGTCAGACTGGCGATGTCGGCTAGGAAACAATAGCTATGCATACGTTAACATAATTAAGCTTTGGGTACATCGACAAGGATGTCAGAGTGAGATTCAGAAATTAAATTTCCTGTACTGTCATCAAGGGATACACCATCAGACACACGGTTTTGGCGCCTGACTTAGCTTATGACTCGGGACCAGAGGTGTCTTTAGCTAGCGAGTTTTAAGGATTTAATGGCTCATTCAACTTCAGCTTATCTTCATCAAGTGTAATACCAGACAGTAACACGGTTGTAACCTCATCAACTGTACCTACCTCGGTCGGAGAAAATCAAACTCATAGGATTTCTTTTAAATTGTGTCATACATGCGTAGCTAACCTTAGCTAACATAGTCACGCATCAGGTGCATGTAATGTTAGCCCACTGTGGGCTAACGTTACATGCACGCAGAAAGTGGGGCTTCATGTCAACACAGCAGCCTTCCATGTCATTCTTTAAAAAAAGAGACTCCACGACACTAACAACATGAATACAAAGTAAAGTGCTGCAACATTTAAAATAATTTTGACAAAACACAGCAATATAATGTCAACTTACCTCCATGTCCTCCTCACCTTAACTTCCCGTTAGGTGCCAAGAGCAAGTCAAACCCACCAATAGAAACTCCTGGCTCATTCAGCAGCATATGCCTCGCCCACTACATCCAAACTCAACTCGTAGCTTTTCGTTTTGAGAGCGAAGGTTTTTTTTTGAGAGCAAAAGTTTTTTATTTGCAGCCAAAAATTCTAGTTTCATAAGCAAAACTAACTCTCAGTTTATATATTTTACTTACAAACGAGAAATTTGCTCTCAAAAATTTTTTTTTGTTTGCGTAATAAAGACACAAATCTACCTTCATACGGATGAAGCCTTGTGAAGCATTGAGGCTTTCTTTCTATTTGTACCAAGAAGGATTCGAAGCTTCAAGGTTTCACTTTGAAGAAGAACAGTGACATCTGGTGGCATACTGGAGTCAAAGCAGCCGTTTAATATTGTGACCATAGCACGAGCACATCACCTCAATGTTTCAATCTCACATTTCTGGATTAAAAGTCAATTAAAGCTGCGTGTTCATTCACGGATCCTCTCCACACAGAACAGAAAGGTTTAACAAGTGTGTGTGTTACCACAGGTAACACACACACTTGTTAAACCTTTTCCGACTTTACCTGTGGTTGTTAAACCACTTGTTTCAGCTCTATTCCTCTCCGTTAACATCATTGTTAGACAGTTAATTAATGTGTCAGGTTTCTGATCATATTGGGCTCTTAGGTTTATTTTCTGTGCATTCATTTCGGATGTGAGTGTGTACGTTTACTCAAAGATCTGCTTTGTCTCGTAGTGGAGCTTCACATCGCTGCTTTTAATATCTCCACGGTCTCCACGGTAGCGAAAAAATGTCCCCTTGCGGGATTAATAAAGTATCTATCTATCTATCTATCTATCTATCGGTTTCAGTGCAACGTACATATAAGAATACTGTCAGCAGCCATAGGTCTCTCCTGTTACGGACATGTGTCTCCCAATGCTTTACAAACAACACCGTCTCACTTGGTAAATGAGAAACATTTTGTACCAGTAACTTCTACTGAATTTACAAGCTTTTGGTTACAGCACAAGTTAAAGTTGAAGTATGTTCTTTGTAATGAATTTTTTTCACCATCCTTGATGAAACTGATGTTTTATCATGTTTTAACACTGTTTGTAGCTGTTGCCATAACTACACATTTGAGACGACGTTGTAGTAAACTATAACTTTTCTTCTTGTCATTCACCTTGGTATTAGTACTGTAATCACCACGCTGTTAAATAACTACTCCTCCCTCATTCAAGACCAAAGGTATCTGCAGTTGTACATGGTTGGCCCTGATAGAACATGGCAATATTATGTAACACTGACTCGTGTTTTACCCATCATCTGAGTGACCTGATGCTCAGTACTGAAGCGAAAGTTTTAAGAGGCATTCCTGGACCCACAAGACTCCCCTCACAGTATGGAAAACCATCAGAGGAGGTAATTATTGCTGGGCAGGTGCCATGCATCAGTCAAGCAATGGTCTGAATACAACACAGCAGCATCAGGAAAGTCTCAGTATCCACAGAAAGATGTGGCAGGGTGACCTGAGAGATCCATTACCAGCTGAAACAACTTCAGTATACAATAACTATTTTACTCTGATGGAGGACCACAAGGAGGACCACAAGGTTGGTTGGTGGTGTTGGAGTGTCCATGAGCGAGACACTGAACCCAAATCACTGGGTGTTCTACAGCAGCCCACTGCTCATAATGCTTAGGATGGGTTAATGCAGAAGTCAAATTGCATGTACGTATGTATGTGACGAAATAAATAATATTTATTTTTGAGAACATGATCTAGACAGATTACATCTAAATTAAAGTTGCTACTTTGTACATTATATATACCAAATTTATATGAATATGAATTGTATTATATTTTTAAGGACAGTTTTGGCCATATTCTAATTTTGTAATAAGGGTCCTCAGGTATTAATACAACATGTTCTTTCACAACGCTTTATGTAATAACACTGTTCAAACAGGTGATCTGACAAACTTATTTGATTTCATGCATGTTGAAGGGTCAAAAAACCTGGTCCATTTCCCATCCTCACTATGAAAAGGTTCCTTTTGTACAGGTAATAAATACTGACTGTGAGCAACACAAGCCATTTATCTGTTTCACTTCAAACTTTTATAGTATAGATGAAAATATTGTTAATATTGCTGGGGGAACCTGAACCAGGAGTTCCCTGAAAATGTAGAAGCCTATACAGGTTTTCAACCTTTTGTAAAACACAGATACAAATTGTGTTATGCATGAAATAGCAAGACAACTGAAGGACACAGGTCACTAATTATTCGTTATACTGTCTATTTTGCCAGATGCGCCATTCAACAGAATTAGCCTACAATGTAAGAAAAAAAAAGCGAGCAAAGTTTCCAGACAAATACTGTCAATTTACAGCAAATAGCATTTCCCCAAAAATAAATATAAAAAACTGCAAAACTGCAAAGCAGGTCAAAATTAACTAAATTACAGTATATGATTTTTAATAAATGTTCACTAAACAGTAGGAAAAGTATTGTGTTAAACATTAAAACACTCAAAGCAGTGACATAACTTGAAGTTGCCTGATCACATAATAGCAATAAATATAAATGTATAAAATCCAGAATTGAACTCAGAATCTTTAGATCATCAGACGACAACTGTACCTTCTGATCCACTGAGACCCAACAACAATATTATAAAGGAATGAAATGTAAGACATAAAATGAATCAATGCCAATAGTTATCAGTGTAAAAATAAAAGTTGCAAGTTAGTGTCTAATGCTCACTGATGCGTACTTACTACTTAGACTTAAACATCTTACAGAGGTTTCACTCAGTTCTACTTCAGTAAAATCAACATATCTCCTGTCTGTCGTCGTCCCCAGCAGTAGAGAAAGTACGCTCTGAGGGTGTGGAGGATGCCTACACACACCTGAGTGTCTGTCATGTTCCACCACCAGGTCACTGGACTCACTGAGATTAGGGTAGATGGTAGACCACTGTAGAGCTGTATCTCTTCCTGAACCTTCTCTGTAGTGCTGACAATATCTTCTGTTATACTTTGGTTGCCATGTCCTCATTAAATTGATCCTATACGGCAGAGAGTTTTGGCCAATTCTGCAAACAAAAAAGAAAAGGAATTGCAACCAAGTTCATTTTCTTCTGAAAATGACGGGGAAAACCAGACCTCTCTTTATTTTTACCAGTGTTGCTTCTGCAGCTGTACTGTCTTCATCAGATGAGTAATCATCCTAGTCACCTCTTGTCTTGCCTGCTGGGCCTGAGCCATTTCACCTTTATTCTGTTGTAGTATATTTTGCT